>JAXBDA010009063.1:0-11222 GCA_036023075.1 Gaultheria prostrata
GGTGGGGGGTGGGGTTGGGGGGGGACCACACTTTTTCTGGGGGACCACACTTTTTCTGAACCAAAAACATCTCCCCATGCGGGGAGATTTGCTTTAAGGAGATTTTTTTTTTTATAGATTTGAGAGGAATAGTTTAATATGGTAAAGTTAAAATAGAGAGTCTGATTTTGTGAGTTTTTGATAAAATAACTTGCTAATTTGTAAAAGGTGTTTTTGAGGTTAAATTTGGTGAAAATTTTGATGCTCCAGATAAGGATGCTCTAAGACGAAGACACTATTCACGAACTGTTCATGCACTATCCACGCACTGTTCACTTTTTTTATTATTACTTTTGGGAAGTAAGAGTAGAAAGAAATAATAGTTTAATATGATAAAGTTAGAATAGAAAGTCTGATTTTGTGAATTTTTAAAAAAGTGACTTGCTAATTTATAAAATGTGTTTTTGAGGTTAAATTTGATGTTTTTTTTTGGTGAGGCTGACTATCACTGTAACAAAAAAAGAAATCTAAATTTACAATATCCACGATTCCAAATCTTTCATATGTCGACCAAAAAATCAACAGGATACTGAAATTTGATCCATTCTTTATTACTGTACTTTATGCCTACAATTCATTACAATCTGTAACCACTGTTCCCTTCCCTGAACTTTTGTGAAGGAAGTTGGGGAAAGACAAAGTAAAGAGCTTGGTTTTGGCTCTCACAGTAACTAAAAAAATGTTACTCCCTCTGTCTCTTTTTAAATGTGTGACTTTGTAAATTCAATTTATTAAAGAAACATCATCATTACACATTTTACATCAACTTTATCTCCACTTTTCACTTTCCACATCAATTTTTACCTCAACTTTTCAAAATGACAAAATGATAATTGTACAGATTTTTACCCATTAACTTTTCAAAACACACACTAATCGAGATGCATGTAAATTGTTCTTCTCTCTTTTTTTTTGGACTAGATGCATCTAAGCATTTCGATTATTAAAAAAAATGCACAATAAAAATAGCTTTCCGCCCCTGAAATGATTAAATGATGTTCATGGGTGAGCGAGATCGAAGCGATCCAACCTTAAGAAATCCTCTGTTTTTTTCTCTTCACTTGAGAGATTGACGCAATCCAAGTCAGTCAAACCGTGATCCGGCAATCCATTTTACCCCGTTTCTTTTGTTGCAAAAACGAGAAACCATTTTACCCTTCTTTATTTTCGCTTAGCAAAAACCATTTTAATGTTGTCACCAGCAGGCAAAAAAACTACCGTTGAATATGAAAAAAAAAAAAAAAAAGTCTTTTGTTATTTTATCCAACTTGCCTGTGAATGTGTAACTAATTTTCACATATTTCACAATAAAACACAATCCCATCTCTCTGTTTTTTTCTTTTATAACCTTGAACATAAATTCTCAAAAAAATTTAGAAGGTGAATACTACCCGATTATGTTAAAATTAGTATTCTTAATATTATGATTAAAGTAATTGACCACTAAAGTAGAGTGGCCAAAACATTTTTTAAGGTAAGAGATGTGTCATTTTAAGGGACGGGGGCTCTGCTGTCGCTCGGGGATGGCAGGCGCTTCCAATTAACCCTTCATCCGAGCCGTCCATATCTGCAAATAAAGATTTAGATTCGCAGAGAGTTCACCTTAATTCTAACAGGTAAGAATACAATTTTCATATGAACCTTTGATTGTCGAAATGGACGGCTCGGATGGGTTGGCGGAATCTTCCGTTCTTGAGGGACAACAGAGCCCACGGGTCGATAAAAAAGATACCAAATATTATAGTTTGAAGGATTTGGAGAAGCGCACACGGCACACCACATAAAGTGACCCTTCAAATATCTTCAAATATTGAAGTGTGGTAGTAAAGTACATAAGTGAAGCTAACTTTTGAAATATCCGGTAAAGATAACAAACTCCCAACTCAAACAACTAGTACAAACATATCTTCAGCTTTTCTGCATTACTTCGAATGTCATGTATTTAACTAGCTATAACTCGTGCCTAACCAACGCAACTATTCAATCAGAGCAATCTTCAACATTCCAACAAAACGTCATTTTGTGACGTCCATGCCGGGCTTTGTTAAATTAGGTGTTAAGAATTTATTCAGCTTTCCATGAGGACAAGGGTGGAGTGTCTGAATTCATCCACCAAGTAGGCATCGAGCTTCCATATCTATCACCCTTAACTACATCGGCTGAGGCAATGGACTCGAGTTCAGCCATATCTTCAGGGGTTAGTTTTACCGACAATGCTCCGATGTTCTGATTGAAGTTTTCCACCTTGGTAGTGCCAGGAATTGGACACACGTCGTTCCCTTGGTGATGAACCCATGCTAGTGCTAGTTGGCCAGGGGTGCACCCTTTCTTTGCTGCCATTTCGTTAACCCGTTCAAACATGGTCTTGTTATGCTCAAGATTCTCTGGTTGGAACCTCGGTAAATTCTGTAAGCAACGACAAACATGGTTGAGTAACATAACATTAAACCCAGCATCAAGAAGGATCTATCGCACAATACACAGGATCTAAACAGGCGACAAAACGAATATCTTTAGTCATGATGCAGCACAAAATGTTGTCTTTCTCGGGAATAGGAAAATTTGGAGGATAAAAGGCAACTATCCACATGGTTTGCTTACGTGCATGATATGAAGTGAGGAAGTTGCGAATAGAGCTCGACACTTCTAAGGAAAAGGGTCTCATACATACCGTGGAATAGGCAATGATGTATCTTATGACATTAACACAGCTATTGACAAGAAATTAATATTCTTAAAATGAAAGGACAATAGCTGCAGGTAGTGTCTAAAATTAAACCTTCAATCAGTCATCTATAAAGGGATACCTATAGGAGGCAAGTAGTTAGCGAAACATGCAAATGAGTGCTCATGGTGGCAAGACCCATGAGTTATGCCCATTTGATGTTAATTCAAATCCAAGATAACACGGTTGAGGGCGTCTAGGAAATGTTATCTTCAGGTGCCTATGTATGTTCTAACTCCCGTCAGATAATTATACAATGGTTTTCACTCTTCCCCCCTCTCCATCTCTCTGCCAAGGAAAGACCGAAGGGTAAGCCTGCAAAGGCCAACTTCAAATGTAATTCACAAGACTACGTTTGATGTAAGGATCAAAGGTTCTCAAGCCTTCACCAATCAACCTAGCTCTATGCCATTGTTGCCAAATCTCTCTTTCAATGACAAATTGTACTTAGAATGTAGTTTGTTGTTAGCATCTATTGTTATTTGGAGGCTATGCCCTTCTTGTTCTTTGTATTGTTTGTTACTTAAAATTTCGGATTATCAAAAAACAGGGTAAGCCTTTTTACTCTGGATGTTAGAGTGATACCCATCATTGCGGCATTACTCCTGGACAGATCGTTGTTCGTAGAAGGAGCATGTTATTCTATAGGTTTAAGACAAAAGGTAGATCCATCTGTTTCCCCACATCTTTCTCACTTCTAATATTAACACTGCTGAGAAAGCTCATGGCAATATTTTAACCAGAATGTGGTTGAATACAAAAATGAAGGAGATTTACTTAATAAGTGTGCTGACTTAACACATCTTTTAACAAAAGCAAACCTATACTGAAAACGACAAGGAAGAGACAAAACGAAGATCACAATTCAAGGACAAAATTACTTCAAAATTCGAGGTCAATTACAAGCTCATAAGATAATTTCTCAAATCAAATTTGCAAAGAAATGAAGTTCTGGACAGTTGTATTAACATTATGATGACATTATGACTCCTAGCCCTGTATGGCAATCCCCAAGTAAAAAGGTATGTGTCCCAAGCACAAACCTGTCGAAAATCGCCAGTTGCCAAATTTTCCGTCATCTTGGGACCTGATGAAAAGAATCCTCTTCCCAAAGGACTGTATGCAACAATCCCAATGCCAAGTTCTCTGAATAGTCACAAAGGGAGATGAAATTAGTTGTTTGATTTTATTACTCCCGTTAATTAGCAGAATAGATGCCTCACCGGCAAGTAGGAATTATTTCTTCCTCCACATCTCTGGACCATAAGGACCATTCCAATTGTATCGCTGTAATTGGGTGAACGGCATGAGCCCTTCTGATTGTCGCAGAAGAGGCCTCAGATAGACCAATGTACTTTATTTTACCCTCTTCAACCAGTTTTTTCAGTTCTCCCATCTGATCAATGAACCGAACAAATTAGGAACACTTGCAAAAAGCTTATTCAGAAATAAAATAAAAGAGAAAACTATGAAATTATTATAGTCGCATGCAAAAACTTGTATATTAATGTGTAAAGAAAGTAGGACCAAGTTTGCCGTGCAACTTGACCAGAGCATAATGTCAGTACGATCACAGAACATTAAGTCCATTATTAAAATGACAACGGGTGCACTGCACATTATTTGTAGTACAAATAGTTCTCCGATGTAAAAGCATTTTCAGTCTTAACATCCATCGAATCAAGAGGCTATGGTGCTGATTTCAAACAGGCACGACAGGCACAAAACTACAAGCATATCAATATACATAATGGAGAAGACAAAGTGGGTCAAACCGTGATTTCAATGGGAACACGGGTGTCAGTCCTATGCTGATAATAAAGATCGATGCAATCAATATCAAGCCGCTTCAAACTAGCTTCACAAGCAGCCCGAACATAGGCTGGATCGCCGTGCACCTCTCTCTTTCCATCGGCAAACCTGATCCCAAACTTGGTTGCCAATTCAATTTTTTCTCTCCTCCCCCCCCCTTCAGCGCCTGCACAACATCAATAAGGGTCCATTTAGATGTTGTTTTGAGAGAAAGTGATTAGGGTGTTAATTAACCCTAACACAAATAATTATTATTTGTATGATTTAACTCATTACAAGATAAAGACTAACACTATTCTAACATAGAGTCCCTCCTTGTTACATAACAACTCTAACCGCGGCTTGAAAAATGACTTAGTAAACATGTCAGCCAATTCAGCGCCTGTAGACACAAAGGGACTATAGCATATAAATTTTGATTCCATACTATCGATGCTCTAACAAAGCGTGTTAAACTCTTTGTTAAAAACTGTAGGTGTTAATTATATATACCATACTCGTAACAAGGTGTTAATTATATATACCATACTCGTAACTAAGAAAGTACACTAGAGATTGGTTACCATCAACCAAATTAAAGAAAGCCTCAACATGGACACATTTATTACAGTTATCATTTTGGTAATATATGGACGTTCCCGAATCATATATCTTTTAAGTGAATTCTGGCTATGGCCTTAAGTTGAGTCCTATGTATATCTTCTTCTCTTTCTTACTTCCTACTTTGCCAATAGTAAAAGATAAAAGGAACTTCCTAAAGAGCCTGCCCTAGTCCAACTAATAAAGACATGCATGATGTGTGGAATTAGGCTTTCTATTCCATTTTTCTGGAGTATGTCACAACTCACAAGCACAAAGAAGAAGAAAAATAGAACTATAGACTTAGTATATCAAAAAGAATGGAATATAGGCTCCCTCATATGGACCAGGAAAAATCCAGACCGTCGATTGCCGAGATGGACGGCTCGGATGCACTCAATAGGGGCGCTCTCCAAGGGGTGCTCACCAGCACCTTGTTTCCCGCTCATATGCTTATACTACCAAGAACAGATATATTATCGATTTTGATCTTAACTGAATTTGAGAAATGCTTTACGTTATACAATTTAGGTGACAGATATATGTCACCACTAAATCGGACACATTGGCATATGAAGAACCAACTAATTAAACTGTAACAAGCAGGACGGAGTCAGGATTTTACCTTTTTTGTGGTGGCAAAAATATGTACTTAAAAAATAAAAAGACAAACTGCATTATGAATATTCATCCACTCTATGAAAAACTATAATAACATAAAAATCTAGTGGTGGCGAGTCTATATAATTCGGGGATAAAATCTATTTTTTATGTTATTATTGCATTTTTTGAAAACCTTGTGGTGGCGGCCGCCATCACTTGTCCCCAGCTCCTTCCTTGGTAACAAGTACCCAAGGAGTGCAGTCCATTGGAGTGATATGGAACGTTTTCGCTATACTACGATGAGACGCAGTTGAAGATCGATCAAAATGACCTTCCTGTTCAACCGTGCATCTTCCATCACTTTCTTTTTTTTCTTTCTTTTTACCTTGTTTTTATCAAAACTAACAAATACTGGTAAAACATGAATCAAAGAAGTAATCATGCCGGATAATTAAGCCAAAACATTCCTCTCCGTTCATCTTCTGTCTAAATGACTTTTTTTGACTTTTTTCACTTCTCGTAATTTTTTTTTTAGTTTTTCGACGTAATTTTTGGATTAATCATTCATATTGATGATTATGAATCAGAAAACTATAAAATGTGGACCGAAGTTAAAAAAGTTTCATATAAAAGACTCACACTTTAAACAACAAAAAGACAGCAGTTTGTATATTTTTCCGTCTTTAGTGTACTTGTTTCGATTTTTGTCATAGTTTTTTTCTTGTAGTCGAGTTAATCCAAATAAAATATTGTGAATCTAATAAAAAAAAATTTAAAAAAAGCAAGACAGAACAATGGAGCCTAATATCTTAAAAAAAAACAAAAACAAAAACAAAGAAATCAAACCTTGCCGAGGAGGATTTCATTGGTGTGGGGACCGTAGAAATCGGAGGTGTCGAGGAAAGTGACGCCGGAGTCGACGGCGTGGTGGATGAGTTTGATCATTTCTTCTTCGGGTTTTGGTGGGCCGTAGAAGGCCGACATGCCCATACAGCCCAGTCCCTGTGCTGAAACCTCTAGACCTTGCGATACCAACTTCATTCTCCCCACTTTACCCATTTCCTTCTCTCTCTTCTCTCTCTCTCTCTCTCTCTAGATGTGTTGGATTAATGTTGCTGAGGAGTGAGTGTAAGAAGTGGATTGGGTTATTGGATCAATCAATTTATAGAGGTTAAAGGAGATCGCAACGTCAGTGCCTACGTTGATTAGCGGAACAATTTAAAATCAATTTATCGCACTCTACTACACCAAGTCACTCTTGAATTACCCAAAAAAAATAAAAAAATCTCCAAAAATCAACTTTTTCTTTTTTTTTTTGGGTAAATTCCAAAAATCAACTTGATTAGTCAGTTTAGTTTATAGGGGGGGGCGAACTATTGCGATAAACGCTTTTTTTTTGCCCTTCCTTTTTTAATACAACCCACCAAATTTTATGGGTAATTTTATTCACAATCCACTTTTTGCTAAATACAACCATAATTCACTCTTTAAATGGGTTGTATTTAACAAAAAATGGGTTGTGAATAGAATTACCCAATTTTATTCAATCGTCAAACAAAAATGCCCTTATATTTAATAACAATATTATCCTCAACATTTTTTACATAAATACAATCCATAACCCACAAATCCTATCCTACACTACAACCCGGCCGAACTATTGCGATAACCGCTTTATTTTTGCCCTTCCTTTTTTAATACAACCCACCAAATTTTATTCAATTGTCAGACAAAAACACCTTTATATTTAATGACAATATTATCCTTAACATTTTCTACATATATACAATCCATTACCCACAAACCCTATCCTACACTACAACCCACTAATCATAACCAATTCTCTTTTCCTCTTCCTCCTCATCTTTCTTCTTTTTCTTCTTCACGTTATTAAACCTTCCTCTTCTTCTTCTTCTTCTTCATTTAATGTTAAACATGTTCCTCCTCACTCTTTCCACACTATAAACCCTACACTAAGTCACTTTCCTCCCAATTCTCATGTCTCTCTCTCAATGGAAAACCAATTAATGGAAGGTTCTCCCCCTACCATTGAGCTTGATCCACTTTTCTCACTTCTCTCTCTTTTGGAACTTGAAGATACACCAATAGCACACAAACCAATTTCATCCGTCGTGGAAGAAGTGGAGGAGAAACTAGAAAGGTGGTGTGACGGATATGGTGGTTTGGGAGCCCAAAATGTGTCAGACGTCTCATTCCCATTCAACATCATTCCGTGTTTTCAAGGTTTACGAGTGGTGGTGGGAATGAGACCATTCAAATACATACTAAGAGAAGAGGTGGCAGTCCTATGTCGTGGTGGTGATGGCAATCCTCAATCGTCTGGTGATGGCGGTAGGTGCCAATTAATGGAGGATCATGGTGACGGCGATGGGTGCTGATGGAGATGAAGAGAATGGGGGAGAGGGAGAGAGAGACAGATGGTGGTCGCGTTGGCATATAATCCAAGTTTGGAGATTGTGCAGGCGGCGAGAGGTGGTGGTAGAGAGAAACTAAAAACAGGGGTTTTTTTTCTGAATGGTCCCCAATGTATTAGCGAAATGTCAATATGGTCCCCAATAAATTTTTTTTTTTGTCTATTTGGTCCCCAATATTCACAATATATATTTAAATGGTCCCTTGAGTCTAACTCCATCTATGTTCACCGTTAAATGTAAGGGTATTTTCGAAATTTACTATCAAAAGAATAGCACCGTCCATCTTCCGCCTCAAATCCCCAGTCGTGCCTAGCCCAAACCCAAACCCGCTCTCTCTGACCCAAGCAGCTACCTCTTCAACTAGACCGAAATCACTTGCAACGCCTCAACTCATCAGTCAACTCCATCGATCTCTCCAACCTCGCCCTCTCTGGCCCATTCCTAGCCTCCATGTGTCGCCTCCCCTCTCTCTGATCCCCCTTTCTCTACAACAACAACCTCAATTCCTCCCTCCCTCTCTACATCTTCGCCTGCCAAAAATCCCCAATTTAAAAAACCCTAGTACTTGATTCCAACAGCTTGTCCCGCGAGTGGAGACTCTCTATTTGGCCTAATACCTTGCACTCTAGTCAGGTTGGTTAAACTTGGCATCATTCCGGTGATTCAATGAGTGTAATAACGGGTTAACCATGGGTCGATTCCTGACAAGTTGTGTGGGTTACCACTCGAGTCATTGAAACTGTGTGGTAACCAACTAGGCTGTTTGTTACCACTTACCACCAATCTTGTACAAGGTCAAAGATGCAGTTACGAGCAAAGGGACAGTCTTTACTCATTACCGAGCAAAGAGTGCCAAACGATTGAAACTCGTTTTTGGGGTTTGTTGAGCTCGAGCCCTCAATCAACCACCCACGATTTTGCCCAATTTGTTCTTTGTTAAAATGTAGAGAAAAAAAATATAGAGTATTTGTGCTTACAATCTACAAGTAATTGCAGTATGTGTATATATGTATAGATGTACATAGATACAGATGTTTATATGTTTAAGAGGATGCTGTATTGATGATTTGAATTCGAGGTAGGGTGTGGGTTTGTTCGTGTAATTTGGGTAGGAGGACGAACGACGGTGGTGGATGGGTAATAAGAGGTGGAGTCACAGCGATGGAGGTGGGCTTGGATAGTGTTGGTGCTAGAAGGAAAGGGCAGAGGTTTGAGGTGGAGGGAGGAGAATGTTGTGGGCAGAGGGCACTAAGTTGAACAAGGAGAGAAGAAATTATGAAAATACCCTTACATTTAATGGTAAACACAAACGGAGTTAAACTCAGGGACCATTTAAATACACATTGTGAATATTGGGGACCAAATAGACATAATTTTTTATTGGGGACCAAATTGATATTTCACTAAAACATTGGGGACCATTCGTAAAAATACCCCTATTTTTAGTTTCTCTCTACCACCACCTCTCGCCGCCTGCACAATCTCCAAACTTGGATTATATGCCGTCGATTTAGCATAAGACCCATTGTAAACTCCCCTTCACAATCCATTAAGCGACCCTAGATGGGTAGCCACTATATGGGGCATCTGAGTTATTTGCAGCTTATAAAGCTGCACTTTCCAATTGGAAATCTTTTTTTTTTTTCCATGTGATTTCAAATACTCGTTACAAAAAATGGGATTTTTTGAATTGGGTCGAGTTTGGATTGATAATACGTCGTTATGAGGCTCGAGAAAGAACAAAATTAAGTTAAAAAAAATTAAGTTAAACTATCGAAGGGTCCAAATGGGTTGGCTAGGAACGAAACTAAGGATTTGACACTGGTGAGTTTTTTTATCTCTGTCTTCTTCTTGTTCGGATGTGATGAGGATTAGAAGATGGCAGCGTGGCGGAGTCCTGGAGGAACTAGCTGTCGTGGCCTCAGCGGGTGGCAGAGTCGGCGAAGTGCTCGTCTGTGGACTATGGGGTTGGTGGGGAGAAAATGCTAAGTTGTGTCGAAGGTTACTGAGTTGGCCATCTGCATGGTGACAGTGGTGGTGGACTTGGTGGGTCTTTCAGACAAAGAAATGAAGACAAGAAGAGAGAGAAAAAAATTAGAAATAGAGGAAGAGAACAAGAAAGAAAGGAAATTTGGCAACTTTTTTAGAAGGCTAGTTACTGCTACCTCTCTCTCTATGAAAAACCTCCTCCTCTCTACACTTTCGGCAATTAGGGTTTCAAGATCTCGGCCAAAGAGGAGAAGCCATAGTCTGTGAAAATGAAAAGTATCGCCGAGCGTCCACCTACAAAGTTGTCGTCCATGGGTGCATGGGGGCTGAGTTCGATGGCGTACAGAGAACGGTGGGCCACCGAAACGTGGCCAGATCTACGGCTTCTATGGCTCCCATGAGTATGACCTTCCTTACTTGGCCAAAATTTACAGCGTTTGGTGAAATAGAAGATCCCCAACCTGTTGATGATGAAGTCTGTGGTGTGGTTTGAAACGGATCTTGACCGGAAAGTGATAGCCGATGTCTACACGGGCTACTGGTTTGTGATGTTGGCCAAGGGAGATATGGACAGGGGGATGATCATGTTTGTGAAGGATTTTAGGGCGTTTATTTTCTGTTTTACTTCTCTGCCTCCATTTGGAGGATTGTTTCTCGTAGTTGTGCTGAATCTCAGTTTGGAGGTCGTCGTTTCTTTGGTTTGTCCTACCCGGATGCGGGCTTTTCCTCCCCTCTAGGGATCTTTCTTATCGTTTTGGCGTATGTGTAATGTGGTTTGAAAGGTTGGATGTGAGCCTTCATTTGGTGGCAACTCTATTGCGAATGATGTTGCACAAATTGCAATGGGAAGTGTTTCTCCCCCGATGTACTATTTTCTTCTCCTATCAATGGAATTACCCTAAATTTTGGCCCGAGAGAGAGAGAGAGAGAGAAATCAGAAATGGCAATAGCAGCCTCCTTAAAGTATTTTCTCTAGTAACGATAGCTGCTCGAATTAAGTTGGTGTTGAAAAATGTCAACTTTAATTTGTTTCAAAATAT
>JAXBDA010009064.1:0-13366 GCA_036023075.1 Gaultheria prostrata
TAAGATGTACCTTATTCGCAGCAGACGGTTGCTCGTACATCTTCTTCAGCGCTGCCATAAGCTCCTCCGTCGTTTTCTCTTTCAATATGTTGTGGGTGACTGCCTTTGAAAGGGACAGGCGAATAACTCCTAACGCCTTCCTGTCCAGAACGTCCCAATCCCCGTCGCTCTCTTCAGTTTTCTTCCCTTTTTCTTTACCTTCCAATGGCCGGTAAAGATCCTTCTGATACAGATAGTCCTCTATCTGCGTTTTCCAGTACGCGAAGTCTGACCCATCAAACTTATCGATCCTCTGTTTGCCTTCTTCAGAACTCATAGCTCCTAGTGAAACCCTAGCCTGCCCGAACGAGATTAAACCCTAACCTGTCGAACAAACTCTACTGCAACCGCGGCTCTGATACCAGTTGTTAGGATATTCCGAAACCCCACAACGCCCCTACAGATCTTGGGAACAATGAATCACAGAAATCGCAAAGACAAGCAAATAAGTGCGTAATGAAAAACGGAAAGAAAGTGCGAGACACAAGATATACGTGGAAAACCTCAACGCGAGGGAAAACCACGGGAGCCACACCAGTCCACTATGAAATCGAATCAAGGAGTACAAGTCTTCTCACAATCTCTCTGAAATTGGTTTTCTCTTACCTCTCTCTCTATTTTTCGCTCTGGAAAAACTGATCTACAATCTACCACACACGCAGCCGGCCAAAACCCTAAATGAGGGATATAAGGCTCTCGGTAGCGCTACAGGAAAACACCTGTAGCGCTCCAGAACACTCTGTTCACAAGATAGACAAAAGGTAGCGCTACACCAAATTCATGGTAGCGCTACAAATCCCCTTAGACGCTGTCCTGGTTGCTGCTGAAGGTTGTCTGCACCCCAACAGAAGCGTCTGTTGGATCTTGGGGTTAAGGCCGACAAATTGATCCTTAGAAATAAGAAGGCCCTATCTTCTTCTTTATCATCTAATGAAATCCGGAACAGAAACTCCATTCTTTTCAAGAATGCTCATAAGACGATGGACACACTGGCCAGGTTGGGCGTTAAATTTAGAAGGGGGAGAAGGTTGTTGAGATGGAGGAAGCCAAAATAGCGAAAATGATTAATATAATGCTCTTGATGACTTGGATGAATTTGATGAGTTAGAGGAATATGCCTCTCTTTCTCTTGAATTTCAATCCTACGGCTTGGCGGTTTTTCGTTTTGTCCTCTTGGATTTTGTTTGTTCCTTTCGGTTTGTTCTTTTGGGTTTCGGTTGGTTGGTTTGTTTCTTGTACGTGGCTTTGGTTTTTTTCGTTAGGAGATTGTTTGGTTTTCTTTTTTGGGTTGGCATCTGGCTTCCCTTTGGTGCTGGTTTGCTTTGTATTGTGTCAAAGGTTAATGAAATCTTTTTTGCCGACAACGAAAAATCAAGACATTGAGGCATAAGGTATTGTGCCAATGACTGACATTATAATCCAAAGCTCAGTGATATTTTTTGAAAAGGTCAGTGATACGTACTTAGATACTGGTACTATTTAAAACACTCATATTATTTCTTGGTTAACCCAAGAAGCCAATCCAGTACATCAAATACAACTGCGATTCAGTTTCCATGCGCCATGTTGTTGCTTGAAATCATGAATCCTTATTTCGATCAAAAAACAAGAAAAACAAACAACAGACCCTCACCCACCCGGAAATCACAAAACACATCTACCACTTCTTTGGTGCAAGCTTTGACTTGATTTCCTCAACCTCCTGGGTATCGATCTGGAAAGCCATAGCCAACACATTATCTGGCACTGGTGGCATGGCGGCAAACAACGATGAAGCAATGACCTGGACACCCGGATTCTGGCTGTCGAAAGCGGAAATAACAGCAGCCGGACCCCTCCCATTATTCTTTTGGAAGTGAACCAAACCCTTGGGGAAAGTAAATATTTCACCCTGCTTGATGGTCATAGGAACAAGCACATTGGCTGTGGTAATGAATGCAACATCCAATTGGCCGTAAAGCACGAACAATATCTCGGTGCCGCGTGGGTGGGTGTGGGGTGGGTTAAGGCCGCCGGGGGCAAAGTCAATGCGGGCCATGGAGACACCTAAGGTATTGAGGCCAGGGATTTGCATGACATTGGCTGGAGTCACAGTTGAGCCTAGCATATTGTTTGTGGCTGCTGGCATGGCTAGACCGGCAAAAAAGAAATTTGATGGAGTGAAGCTGGCCAAGCAGGCAAAACCATTCATCTTCACAGCTGTAGATATAGAGAAATAGGTCACATAAAGTAAGAGAAAATAAAACAGACTAATTACATGAGAATGAAATAGATTTATGTGGTTTGAACAAATGCTTATGTTTATAAGTGAAGATTGACAAGGAAATGGATTGTCAGCAGTTCTTGGCAAAACTGAAAGAGAAATAATTTGTCACCTAAAGTTCTAAAAAAATTTGACACCTCTGAATTTGAAGCCAATATTGGAGAGTCAAACGTCTAGACAACTAGGCAACACACGCGGTACTTATGTTACGATTAATTTGGCTGTTCCTGTCACAAACGGATTAAAAAACTAGAGGTAGATTCGAAAAACCTATGTACATTTACTAACGTACACTTGGAAGTTTGAAAAAATGGGAAATTGGTTTTGGACAAAATCAGTACCATTATTGAGATCAGCAACACAAACATCTTGAAGCAAATCCGGATCAGCAAAAACAGAGTTAGACATTGCGGCTATTAACAGCGTAATGGCTACCAGAGTACAGAGTTTTCCAGCAACCGCCATGGCCAGAAGAAATATGATAGAGCTTGGAAAGAGGAGCAATAACAAGAGAGAAAAGTTGGGATTTGGGAGTTGTGATACTGTGGAGAAGAAGAGTGGATGCCTTATTTATAAGGCAGAGGCCATAAGCCCCCTCCCCCACAAATAACTGGAAATACTTTTATTTTTTGCCCTCGTTGAAAACTGTCGTCCAACAAAATCTATTTCTTATGTGGATGGAAAAACAAGGTCATATCTTGTGTTTTTTTTTTTTGCTGGACCAGATTTGAATATTAGATTGATTGTAGTATATCGAACAGGATCATCTATTTGCGTTTGTTTTAATTCTTGTGCTCTAACATTTATCGTATTCTCTATATATATGTGGGACTTAGGGGTCTTGCCTTGAAATCTAGGGGTATTGCCTTGAGATTTAAGGTCTTTGGTTCGATTCTCCTTGCCAGCAAACTCTTGGGGAGACGGGAGGGGGGCGGGGGTATGCCCGGTCATTACCTCCAGATTGGCAAAGTGGTCTTATCTTGGATTTAAGAGTTTGCTCTCACCTAAGGTTTCAAGTTGGATTTCTTGTGCCAGCAAACTCTTGAGGCTATTGGGGTTATGCTCGCTCGGAATTAGTTGAACTGCGCCTCTGGATTCAGCCACAAGTCCTGCTGCAAGTCTTCTGGGAGTTTAAAAATGCACGAACTTTTATAACGGACAGTTAAAAAGGGATGGGAGGAGTATTTAAGATGAAACCATGCATATCAAGAGATCCTATATTACAAATCTGAGGAAAATGGGGCAATAAATCACAATATTATTTTATTCCTCTAAAAACTAAACAAGCTTTATCGAGTCAAACTGAGCCGAGTTTTGCTGTGTTTAGGCTTGTTTGTTAAGGTTTTTAACGAACTTAAGCTCGAGCCAAGCCTCAATAAAAATTTAAACGAGTTTCTTCGAGCCGAACCGAGACGAGCTCACAAACGACTTGGTTCATTTAATTTGCAGCCCTACTCCGAATGATGGTGAGGTTTTCTGGAACCACCGCTAGCATGAAATGGAGAATTATAATTGCACCTATATGGAACCGAAATTTGAATGGACGCATGGGGGTACTATATTATCCAACTTTTTTCCTGGAAAAATCACTTTAGTGAAAATGCGTGGCTCCATTGGAAATTAATATTGCACATTAGTGGACGACTGGATTGCCAGTATGCTGTCTCATATTGTAGGCCTCACCTTGAAATTAATACTCCATCCGTTCCTTTGTAAATGATTCATATGGGAATACTATAAAGTGCTCATTGAGTACTTTAATTTGGTGCAAAAAAAAATTAATACTCAATATAATTTTTAAATTTTTTATACCAAATTAAAGTGCTCATTGGGTACTTTAATTTGGTGCAAAAAAAAATTAAAAACGTTCTACGGAAGTGTCTTTCTTAACGTCCACAAAATACACGTTTTTCAAGCGAATCATTTAAAAATGGACGGAGGGAGTACTATAAAGTTGGGTTGCGTGGATCCATTTGAAAAACCTACTCTTGCTCCTCTAATTACATTAATTAGGTTACACTTTAAGTGAAATTACATGTCTCTCTCCATCCAGGGGCAATTTGGTTCTTGGAAAATAAAATTAGTTACAATGTAAAATTGTTTATAATTATACGATTACCATAATTTATGATTGAAGAAAACTTGGTCCAACTATTTTATATAGATATGAAACATATATACATGCACAAGTAATTTTTTTTATTTTTTATTATCTTAAGCTTATGTGAATATATAGGCCAGCTCGGCTCGAGTTCGGCTTGTTATGTTTTCATTGAACTCGAACTTGAATTCAAACTCGTTAGAATTTAATAAACAACTTTGAACACAGTAAAACTCAGTTGTTTGCAATCTAAGTTTGAGATACATTGCCCATCTAGAAAGTTGCGTGAGAGAAGCTCCCTTGTGATTGGCATCAAGTATGGGGCCCGCCATTGACGACCCAGTACAGAAATGTGAGAAATCACCCCACAGGATTGTCAAAAGTTCTCAATATTTTACTAGTGCCACCATCTACCCTTGGCTGGTGAAGATGCCCGTAAGACCTGCTCAATAATTGTATCTCACTGGAGATAGTGACTGGACTTGGCTAAGAAAAACCTCCACTGACTTTGTGTCATTCCCAATTTATTAGGCGATGAATTGGTTTCCGGCGTGGTCAGTTCCGATATCCTCTAAGAGAGAGAGAAAGTTAGACAACGTTATGGTGTCAACTAAGACTCCTTCAACCGTGCAAAAAAAACTAAGACTCCTTCAATGTCCAAGTCAGTTTTGTTTGTAGAAGATGGAGTAAAACTCAATCAACTATGGTGCAGGAGTCGTATATCCGTAACGACTGACCACATCCTACGATGGAAGGAGATTTTATGGGCATTTTAGAGGTTGAGTTCTGTTACGACCCATTATGGAAATATGGGAAATCACCCTGAAAGACTGTGTCAAAGGGTCATAATATTTTACTACTTCCTACTAATATTTTTGACATTTTTGTATCCCTACCCTTGGCAGGTGAAGCTTATAGGAGGTATAATTTTCTTTTTCCACTAACGACTTTCTAAGGACATATGCTACTCCCTCCGTCTCAATTTGATTGCTCACTACAAAACTACGTGCAATTTTCAAACTAAAAAATAATATACTTGCAAATATAATTTTCTAATCAATGTGGATCTTGTTTGATAGATCTCATTGAAAACTTTAATACGGTGCAAAAAAAATTCAAAAATTATTTTGATAAATACATTATTTTTTAGTTTGAAAATTGCGCGTAGTTTCGTAGTGAGCAAACAAATTGGGACAGAGGGAGTATTATATTACTACTTGCTGTTCAAGGGAGAAGCCCGCACGTATGACCTGCTCAACGATTGTATTTAAAAGTCCATGACTTTACGACCTGTCTTGTAATTTTTTGACCTGTGTCATCTTATTTTTTTTTTTACTTGAAATCATGATTTTGTGCCATTTCCAATTTTCCTAGGATAGCTGCTCATCTTTTTTTTTTTTTTTTGGCCTCTGGTATCCCTTGGGCAGTTCGGCTGCTCAAATGGCGTCATGGTTCGAATATCAAAAAATTAACCAATATATGGTACTCAACGAATTTGAACTCAAAATTCAATAGAAGTATTTTCGAATATTCGTGGAACGACTTACTACATATAGGGGATAAAGTTTTGGATACCCTTAATCAATGTAGTTACCATTAGTTGTTTACGCTTTTCATACAACAACTTATCTCTAAAAAATTTAAATCGTTTGGTTCTCATTTTAGAAAATTTATCTATAAAAATTGTTAAAATTAACGCTTTATTTTTTTTATTTTGTTGGAAATTGGGCTAAGTAGTTTTATTTTGTTGGGCTAATTTGTTTATGTTTTGTTAGTGGGCCAAACGTTATTTTAGGCCCAACTTTATTTTATGTTATGCAAAGCCCAATCTTTATGATGTATGAAACCTTTAAAGTGAATTTCGTGAATGAAAACTGTGAGAAGGTCGGCTGCCCCATTTCGGAAAAAGTAGATTCATCATCTCTCTTCCCCTGTTACCGAAAACAAAAAGCAGCCTTTTTGCACCATTATTTTTTCTTCTCCATTAAAAATTCAAGACTTGCTTGGGTAATGCCAACAAAAATTTGCATTGTTTCGTCATCCGTATTTTTTTGTCCATAACAGTTTTTAATCAAATTTTTATATTTTTTTTATTTTTTGGATATATATTGCGAACCTCTATTGAAAATGTAAAAATATTTGTTAAATTTTTTTTTACTAAAGACGGAAAACTACACAATCCTATACAAAACTGATTATCTCAAAACTATCAACCAAACAATGCACCCTACTTCTGTCATGCAAATTTGTGATTTTTTAGTCAAACTACCAACTTCATTTTGAATTGTATTTTACACTCGTGTCGGTATTGGTTTTATGTGAATCAGTCAACAAAATTTCAAAAGTTTCGTAATTTTTCTAAAGTATGCACCATTGTTGTAATGGGAAGGTTCCAGCTAGGGGTGTCCACGGATCGGATCCGGAGGGATCGGATCGGATCCGATCCGCTCAGAGCGGATTGTGGTTTTTAAGATCCGGAACCGATTTGTAGGTGACATACGGATGGATCGGATCGTTACGGATCGGATCGGATCGGGCGGATTTGACAGATTAAAGAAGGATTATTGCGCGGATTGAGCGGATCCGATCCGATCCGATCAGGTCAAAACGGATTTGGATTTTTAGGATCCGCAACCCATCCGTACATACCTCAAATGGATCAACGGATGGTTCGGATTGGTCGGATTGGCGGATCGGACGATCCGCTGGACAGCCCTAGTTCCAGCGCAGTTTACATGTGGTGGACATGGTCAGCCCAAGCCTAGTCAAGGCTTGAGGTGAAATTGCAAACAGAAAGCTTGTTTTATTTTTTTCACAGTATTTGGAATATCTTTTGGCATCACTGGCCGGGCCGGAGCTATATAGGGGCCGGGGTGCCCCTAATTTTCTATTTGGGAGGATATTTTTCATATTTTTAATCGATATTTTTACTGAATTATAAATTTCGAAAAAAGTTAAAAGGTAAGAATAATTTTCATTTCACAAACACTAAATTATGGTGAATGATATGCTGCGATAATGATACTACGTTCACCGAGGATATGATAACAATGATACTCGATCGAGATTAATTTTTCAATTTATCACAACTCTTTCATTGAAAATCAAATGACTGGATTTAGTCTTGAAAAAATCATCGAACCAAGATTTCTTCGATAATGCGGTCCCCTTATTTTCAATAATTCGGTCTCCTCCCACTTCGATTCCTGGTTTTGCCACTGATTAGTGGGATCCTTATTTGGACTTTTGAACAATTTTCAATTGTTCTAATTCTGCATATGTCTTCGGATAATGTTGTATTTTTGAAATTCTGGATACGAACTTTTTAGGCCTTTTGGACACGGTATTTTTCTTTCTGCTATATAAACTTGTCAAAAAAATTGGTGGCCTACAAAAATGTGAGGCGGGACCGCGGGATGTTTGGGAGGCTCATTTTCAGCTTTTAATTTTTAATTTTTTGGCTTTTGGACTTTTTAGATTATAGTCATAATGTATTTTGAATTTGATAAGAGTGTTTGAGAGAAATATGCAAAATGCATTTTGCAACGGGAGTAGTAGTTATGAGATATGTGAAGAATACAAATTGTGGGTCTTTTCATTAATAAAAATGAAAAAAGTGAAACTCAAAAGGAGAATGCAAAAAAAGAATATAAAAAGCTCCTCTACACCTCTTTTTGGCTTTTGTTCTATATCAACCAAAAACCATAACTCATTTTAGTAGAATGGATCATTGGTGTTGGCTGCTAACACCAAAAGGTGAAAAGCCAAAAATATGGTTTTAGTAACGTATTTTTATTTTTATTAATACTTATGTTTATATTAATTAACGTCTAAGTCTAATTGTGTTTAGTGGTTTCAAGGCTACGATTAATAGGTGACCTCTTGTGTTGAATTAAGACATATTCCGCTGAGGCGCAGTCTGTTTCGGCATCATTAGCGACTTCTCAAGCAATTTGGCTAACGAGGATTTTGAAAGATGATGGTGACAAACAAGGAGAGCCTACTCCAATTTTGTGCGATAACAAGTCCGCGATTGTGACGACAAAGAATCTCGTCTACCATAGCCAATAAAAGTACATTACCATCAAGCATTACTTTATCTGGTATGCCATGGAGGATGATGAAATTCAACTCAAATATTGCAAGACCCAAGATCAAGTGGCGAATATCTTCACTAAAGCGCTAAAATTATAATGTTGGGTGTCACATAACAAGTTATTAAGGGTTGTGTTAAAATTAATGTCTTGTTGTAATTTGTGTTTGGGCTAAAATTATATTGTTTGTGTAAGTGGGCCATAAAATGTTATTTTGTAATTGGGTCAAGTTATGTTGTTGTAGTTAATTAGGCCTATAAATAAAACGTTCTAGTAGGGTGTCCACGGATACGGATTTGATCCGAACCGCTGAGAGCGGATTATGGTTTGTAAGATCCGGAACCATCCATAGGTGACATACGGATGAATCGGTTCGGATACGGATTTTATGGATCGGTTCCGGATAGGGCAGATTTGGCAGATTAAGAAAGGATTATTGGCTGATTCATGAGCGGATCGAACCCGATCCTAACCGTATTCGGAACCGCCGGACAAGAAATTCTCAATCCGGAACCATCCATTACATTCATGGATGGATTAAAGGACGGATCGGGTTGGACAGATTGAGCGGATCGGATGATTCTTTGGACAACCCTAAGTTCTAGATTAGGCCCATAGCCCATTGTTGTAAATCTATAAAAGCTTGTATTGATTTCTCTAGAAGCAAATGACAAAAAAATAGGGTATGGGTGACGTGGTACCCGTGCGGTGTATCCGGGCTATTCAAAAATGCATCTGACGGTCCGGGTTGAAATGCACGTTTTGTTTTTTTTTTTTCTATTTTTTTAAAATCCGCACGGTACTTTCAATTCGAACCGTTAGTTGCAATGTTAGACAGCCCGGATGCACCGGGAGGGTACCATACCCAAATTTTCTCCCTGTTTGCTACTTCATCAGAAAGTCTACGTATCCTGAAAGGAGACCCAGATTGTGTAAATCAACAGCCTAGATTCACTTGTCAATGGCAGTGAATCTGAGCCACTGATTTTCAAAGTCTGGATAAATTTTGAGTTTTATTTTCTGGACATGTGGTGGTACTCCTACTTCATGCCTGTTGCTTACAGACCCACTTCGGCAATTACTCATTTTTTTCTAATTTCTTCCAAAATTAATGAAAGCTAACATTAATCTAACCCAACAATTGATACATATTTAGATACTGCTGCTACTTAAAATACTCGTCTTAATTCTCAACAAACACAAGAAGCTAGCCAATCGAATACAACAACAAGTGGACTCAAACCATGAGTCCTTATTTCAATCAACAACGGAAAACAAGAAAAACAAACAACACCATCTAATAAGCCTTCATTGGTGCAAGCTTTGCTTTGATTTCATCAACCTCTTTGTCATCGATTTGGAAAGCTATACTCAACACATTATCTGGCACCGGTGGTGTGGCGGCAAATAACGATGAGGCAATGACCTGGACACCCGGATTCTGGCTGCCGAACCCGGCAATAGCGGCGGCTGGAACCTTCCCATTATTCTTTTGGAAGTGAACCAAACCCTTAGGGAAAGTAAATATCTCGCCCTGCTTGATGGTCATAGGAACAAGCACATTGTCTGTGGTAATGAACCCGACATCCAATTGGCCGTAGAGCACGAAAATGATCTCGGTGGCGCGTGGGTGCGTATGGGGTGGATTAAGGCCGCCGGGGGCAAAGTCAATGCGGGCCATGGAGACACCTAAGGTATTGAGGCCAGGGATTTGCATGACATTGGCTGCACTCACGTTTGAGCCCAGCATATTGTTGGTGTTCCCTGGCTTGGCTAGACCATCGAAGAAGAAATCTGATGGAGTGAAGCTTGCAAGGCAAGCAAAACCGTTCATCTTCACAGCTGTAGATACAGAGAAATAGGTATGATCCAATTCATGAGCGCGGAGTGTGAAAACGAGAACAGAAAGCAAAGTAATTACACGCAAGGATGAGCCAAGGGGGACAAGTGGTGGCAGCCACCACCACAAGGTTTTCAAAAAGTACAATTATTATATAGAAAATAAATTTTTATCTCCGAATTATGTAGACTCGCCACCACTAAATGTTTTAAATCTTCCATCCTCATAATGTAGTTTGTTTTTTTATTTTTTAAGTACATATTTTCGTCACCACAAGGGCTACCAAGTGCAGTCTTGCATTTCCAACCTCTTGCCAAAGTTAATTCAATTATATGTTCTATTCATATTGTAGACCTCGTCGAAACACATAATTATAGTTTAAAACATGTTTAAAATGCATGACTCCTAAGGCTAACAGTATGTTTTAGATAAATTGAATGGCTTTGATCATTTGCGTAGAACCTAAATATGAATCCTGCATAAAGTAATATACATTTGGATTATGATTTACCTATAGTGTTTTTTATTCTTTAATGACACATGTAGTAACCATGAGTTGTGTTACAAATGTATTATTAGTTTTTCTCCATTATATGAGAAATGAGGCACATTCTATCAATATATTGGTGACAAATCACATGTTATATATGCAAAATATGGCATCTAATTGTGGTCACCATTGCATTGCTCTAAAAAATTAGAGTTTGAATTCAAATCAACAATTCACAAACACATATAACACATGGGTTTTGGACAAAATGAATACTAACGATTATTGGGATCAGCAACACAAACATCTTGAAGCAAATCCGGATCAGCAGAAACAGAGTTGAAAAAGGTGGCTATTAACACCACAATAGCCACCACAGAGAGTTTTCCTGCAATAGCCATAGATGGAAGAAATATGACAAAATGTGTAATGTTGGTTGGACTTCGGATACCGGGAACAAGAAGAGAGGATCCCCTATTTATAGGCAGAGTTTTTATTGAGAGAGAAAGTCTTCTAGAGAGATAGAGACACCCCATAGGCCCCCTCCCCCACCAAGGACAGGAAAAAACCTCTATTTTTGGTCATCCTTGGAAACTGCATGTCGTCACTATATCTCCTTCTTACGTGGATGGAAAAAGAAAAAATAAAAATAAAATTTCGTTACTCCAGCTGCTGTTATGTTTATTTTGTGGCATTTTGTTTGTTCTAGATTGTTAGCTGTCCTATGATTTGTTTCTATCCTTCTTTATTTTGGTTTGTGTTTTGATCACTCATCAACCTCCAAACTTGGCATTTCCATTTACTTTCTCCTTGTATTATTAATATATTCTCTTCGTCGATCAAAAACAAATCATAAACTATCAAATAAGAAGTTTTCTCATGGTATCAAAGCAGACAATAGATACTGTGTTCGAATATCACTGACTACCAAATGTTTAAAATTTATACATGTTTAGTCTGCTTATGGAGGGTTTTTATGGTGGGGCCAACAGAAAGTTGGAAATTATAAATCCGAGGCAAATGGGTCAATAAATCAAGATTGATGGTTAAGTTTTTTGGAATCATAATAAACTTGGTAATCGTATAAGTAAGGACAGTTACATGGTACTTTTATTTTACCACAACCAGATTGCCCCGCCCACAAATGGAGAGAGCCATGTAGTTTCACTTATGGTGCAACCTAATGTCATTAAAGAAGCAATAGTCATTTTTTCAAACAAAAAAAAAACAGTTGTATAAGATCGACAACACATTGCAATCTAGTCGTCCTTGTTCCGGTGCAACGGTTATTTTAGCCATTCCATTGCACTTAAGGTGCAACTATAGAAGAAGCAAAAGTTTCTTTTTTCCAAAAAAAAAAGAAGAATTGGATGAGAGAGCACACAGCTACTGAGTCCCCATTCGAAATGTAAAAACCCTAACTCAGAATTGAGAAGAAAGAGAAGAGAGAATTGATTTCATTTCAGTAATGTTCGATGATGAGTACAGAGGGACTCATCTCCCTTTTATACAGAAGCCCTACCACGTGTCATAATGACCAGCTAACTACCACACTTAACCGACTCATTAATTCACTAACAAACTTTATTAACCGACTTACTCTGTAACAGAACTTAACAGTGTACACTAACAGAACAGTGTACACTAACAGACTTAATGAGTCTTGCTTACATGCCCCTGCAAACTCATGGGAGTGGGAAAGACCATGAGTTTGGATTTTAGTAAACAAAACCGGTCAACAGAAAGAGATTTGGTGAAGATGTCAGCTATTTGAGCCATAGAGCCAACATGCTGGACCAAAATCTGTTTGCTAAGAACTTTTTCTCTAATAAAGTGATAGTCAACCTCCACGTGTTTAGTCCGGGCATGAAAGACAGGGTTAGAAGCAAGAGCAATAACAGACTGATTATCACACCAAATTAAGTGAGGTAAGGTAGGAGTGATATGAACATCAAGAAGTAGTTGTTGAACCCATGAAACATCAGCTGCAGATTGAGCTAAGGCCCTGTACTCAGCTTCAGTGGAAGACCTTGCAACTGTGTGTTGCTTTTTAGCACTCCAGGAAATAAGATTAGACCCCAAAAACAAGCAGTAACCAGAAGTAGACCTTCTGTCCTCACTATTGCCAGCCCAATCAGCATCTGAAAACCCTGTCAGAGTTAAGGAACTAGGAACAAAATGCAAGCCTTGATGGATACTGCCTTTAACATATCTCAAGATCCTTTTAACTGCAATATAATGACTCTGACGAGGATCATGCATGTGTTGGCATGCTAGGTTGACAGCAAAGGAGAGTTCAGGTTTGGTCAAGGTGAGATACTGTAGAGAACCAACAATCTTTCTATACCATTGAGGATCTTCATAAGGAGGGTCTGGATTCAGAGTTGCAGGTTTGACTGAAGAAGGAGATATACAAGGTTTGCAATCCAGCATACCAGCTCTGGTAAGAAGATCTGTAGCATACTTAGCTTGAGAGAGAATGAGACTTTTACCATGGCTAAGAACCTCTATGCCCAGAAAATAACTAAGGGAACCCAAG
>JAXBDA010009065.1:0-13365 GCA_036023075.1 Gaultheria prostrata
TATATACTGTTTTTATGAAAAACTGCTCGGATCAAGCCCTTCCCGGTATTTTTTTTTGATGATTTCTCGCGGGGACCCTTAAAAACACGTTTTAAACACATCTAACGGATCGGATCCCGACCATTTGACCGGGAAGTGGGAGGTGCGGACCTAAGATAGGTCCGGGAGTCCTGACCGGAACCGGACTCTATATATATAATGCTGTTACTCTTTCATGTCTGTAGGAAGTGGAATCTGTACTGGTGGTAATTTTTTAGCTTTAGCTGATTGTTTGTATTTTCGTTGGGGCGTATGAACAATGCTAGGTGTTAAGAAAATTTATCCCAAAAATTATTATAAAAATGAAATCAGTGGTTCAGATTCACTTGACTATTTATATGAATTATTGATTTCACTTTCGGAATAATTTTCGACAGAGACGGATTCAGGAGTTCATCCCCAATGAGGGCACCATATTAATTATAATCGTGACATTTTTTCTTAGTCAATGATATTGCTAAATTAAGACATTCACTATGGACTATAAGTTTATAATGCATACTTTTTATAAAACAAAAAAAAAAAATCAAAAAATGAGCGCACAATCTTAGAACAAGTTTTTAGAGTATAGTTTACCGTGACATTGACAAGTTTTTAGAATGATCGAGATGGTTTTATTGGTCACTTTTTAACAGATATTTCCCCACAACGGTTAAAAATAACGAAAGTTGAAGCACAACATTAACTCTACAATTTTATTTTTAGAATGTATATGAGTGTGTATGCTAAATATAGCAGTATATTACATAATTATGCTAAATATATATAGTAAAAAAATTTAGTTTTTGGCGGGGTTCAGCGGAGGCACGTGCCCCCCTTTGGATCTGTCCCTGATTTTCGAGATAATTTTTCGAAAAATTTCAAAATGCCCCCCAAACTTTGACCGCAATGTCTCATGCATCGACTCCGAAACTTTTAAAAAAATCAATTTTACTCTCAATCTTTTATTGAGGGCTTATTTGCAAAGACACCCCTTAACTTTCACATTTTGGCAACATGACCCCTAAATTAAAAAACATGCCAACATGACCCCCAACCATTAAAATCAAGCAACTTGACCCCCTCTCCTCAAATCTGTTAAAATTTCGGACGGCAACAAAGGAAAGGACAAATATACCCTTTGAACAAAATAAGGTTTTCCCTTCCACGCCGGCCAAAAAAAAAATAAAAAGGATCTCTCTCTCACTTCCTCTCTATTCCACGCCATTTCTCTCCTTCTCCTCCTCTTCGATATGGATCAAAATCGATTGATATCATCATCGATCATCAAAACTCTAAAAACCCATGAATCGAAACCTTAAAACCCCTTAAACTGATTGATTGAACCCATAATCTCCATCTCCAATTGACACCCACGCACGATAGAAACCGTAAACTGTCATCTCGCTCGGTTTTTCTAGAGTTCGTCTCTGCTTTAGATAATGGAAATCAGTGAGTCGCGGCTTTCCCCAATCGTCTCCTAAAAATCTATGTTTTAAAATTTTTTGCGGGTTTGAAATCTGTGAGAGAGAGAGACACATCTGGGTGGGTTTTGAAATCTGGGTTTAAAATTTGGCTTTATAAATTTCAGTTTGAAATCTGGGTTTTAAAAAAATTGCAAGTTGGGTTCGAAGGTTTGAAATCTGGGAGAGAGAGAGAGCGCGCGCGCCTGGGAATGGGAAATGAAATCTGGGAAGGGAAATGGGAATGCGTATAAATCTGCCTATAAGGGCATTTTGGGGTTAAAATTTTATTTTCCGTTAACTTTTCGATTTGCCATCCAAATTCTTAACTTTTTTTAACGGATTAAATCTGCCTATAAGGTCAAGTCGCTTGATTTTAATAGTTAGGTGGTCATGTTGGCACGTATTTTAGTTTAAGGTTGCCAAAATGTAATAGTTGAGGGGGTGTTCTTGCAAATAAACTTTTATTCCGTTATCAAACTTACTCCCACCGTCTCAATCCATGAAATCGCTAACGGAACGGTGCCAAAAAAAAAACGTTTAAGGGGTTGACAAGGCATCCTCTTCCACAAGTCCAATTCCCCTCTCTCCCTTCCACATTTCGCTTTCTTTCTTCAATGGACCTCATAGCAAGAGAAGCTCGAAAACCTAGAGCCCAAATACAGCCAGGAATACGACACCGTCGGCACCCACCGCATCCTCACCGTCGCCACCCTCTGTCTCAAAAAAGAGACATCAAAGAAAGGTTAAGTCTCTCCCTGAGCAACTCTGCGTTGAACGCTCTAATTAATATCCACAGTAGACATTAAAAAATGGCATACAAGCCCTAATTTTTTTATTGTGTGGGTCCACATGAAAATCGAAACAATCGTCACCGTGCGAATTTGGCATAACAGAAGATGAATAGTAGGGCAGAGCTGCCGAAGGCGGCGTAAGAGAAGGCGATGGCGGGACGGCGTGGTCATGGGCTTCTTGGCCGATGATGATGACGAAGATGCCAATGCCGACAACGGACCGAAGCTGAGCGAGATTAGGTCCCAACACGTGAGGTGTCGACGCGGTTTTGAAGGGGGAAGTTCTTCCATATGGCGGTCTTCGTTTGGGTTTTTTTTATCTTTTTAGTAGGGTAACAAAGTTGAGTGCAAATTTGTTCATCCTCACCTAATGAGGGTGAACAAAACCATCACCCTAATTGGTTGAAATGGTGTGGGGTCCATGGAATCAATACACTTTTTGGTAAGCATGACATCATTTTGTGGTGGGATCTACACCATTTATGGTGGACCCCGTTCCAATTCAACCAATCAGAGTGAGGGTTTTGTTTACCCTCATTAGGTGAGGGTGAACAAATTTGGATTCAACAAAGTTTGATTGTTGTTACTTGTTAGAGATTGTCTGCTAGGGGTACAACACTTTTGTGTATCTCAAATGTACACCGCTTCTGTGGGACTTCGAATGGGTCGCACGCTAATGATCGGAGCTGCTCAGCATTCTTAAAATACTTTTTTAAGGGCTACCGTAAAAAAATTAGCACATTTCAACATCTGTAAGGTCTCGATCGATTATTTGCCCAGTTTCTTGTCAGTAAATTGGGCGTAGAATCGATCGAATCCTAATCGATGATAAAATGAGCTAATTTTTTATAGTGGCCTTTAAACAAGTGTTTTAAGAATATTGAGTGGCTCCGATCATATATGAGGGACTTCGAATGGATCTCACATAAGCGGTGTACATTGGGTGTACACAAAAGTGTTGTACCCATAGGATTTTCCAAAAGACAGGTGTGCAATTTCTTGGTTTGATTTTGAAATGTGAGCCGTAGGAAACAAAATTTTGACTGTGTCGAAGAATCTTTGAGATAGACATTTGTTTTGGCAGATTTAGAATTAGGGATTGCAAACCTGATACAAATTCACATGTGGGGGAGGGGGTGGGTTGATGGTGAGGGAGGTGAGGTTACACGTAACACGTGGAAGATATGGCAGGGAAGAAGTTGGGGCGGAGAGTTTTGGAGGCGGCTATGGAGGATGGGGCTGCGGAGGGTGGTGATGAGGAGAGTCGAGAGCAGAGAAAGAGAGTCAATAGCACTTTTTTATTTTTTTTCCATCTTTGAGTTTTCTTTTTTCTTTTTTTTTCTTTTTTCTTTAATTAGTATGTGGTGTCACGTGTAAAAAATAAAGAGCCACATGGCTGATTTAACTGAGCCGTTGGTCCAATCACCAATTTCCGTTAGCGATTTCACCGATTGAGATGGTGGGAGTAAGTTTGAATAAAAGATTGAGAGTAAAATTGATTATTTTTGAAAGTTTGGGAGTCGATGAGACATTTGGATCAAAATTTGGGATGTATTTTGAATTTTCCCCTAGTTTTTCGGGATACTCAGTATTTTCCGGAGTTTGTTTGTTTGGGCGCACAAGGGAAATTTCCTTGGCCTTCTTGTCGGCGTGATACTTTTATACAAGAATTACCTTATCAAATAGAAAAACAATCTCAAATAGAAAACGAAGAAATGAAACCTTGCCGAGGAGGATTTCGTTGGTGTGAGGACCGTAGACATCGGAGGTGTCGAGGAAAGTGACGCCGGAGTCATTGGCGTGGTGAATTAGTTTGATTATTTCTTCGTCTGGCTTCGGTGGGCCGTAGTTGACCGACATGCCGGCGCAGCCCAGTCCCTGTGCTGAAACCACTAGCCCTTGTGATCCCAGCTTCATTCTTCCCACTATACCCATTTTCTTCTCTCTCTTCTCTCTCTCTCTCTCTCTCTAGATGTGTAAGAATTGGAGTGGATTTATTGGATCAATTAATGCAAAGAAGAACGCAGAACGTGAGAGAGAGGAACGCTGGCGGCTGGAGATACGTGTGTGACTCCTCTGGTGTTTGCATGAGGACAAATCGTACGTTGCCATGAAAAATCCTCTGGTGTTTGCATGAGGACAAATCGTACGTTGTCATGAAAAATCCACCTTTCGACTATTCCAACGGCAGCATTGTTTTTGCCCTTCTAAGGTCTTAAAGTGTTATGGGCTTATCAATGAAGGAAAAATCTACAATACACAACCTTTAAATATGTGTACGATATGCACTCTTGTGTGGTCAAGATTACGCCACCTCATAATAAATTACTTGGAGATTCGGTTATTTATAACTTTTTCGTGAGTTTCGTAACTTTTATACTAAGAATTCGTAACTTTTTCAGTAATATGGTTCGTAACATCTTCCGAATTCGTAACTTTTCAGCAATATAATTTGTAACGTTTTCTTGCGTTTTGTAACTTTTTGTGTATTTCGTAACTTTTTGTAGGACTCATAACTTTGAGACAAAAATCATAACTTTTCTCAATTATGATTCATAACATTTTTTTGCGGCTCGTAACTTTTCACATATATGATTCGTAACATTTTTGTTCGTCTCATAACTTTTATAGTAAAAAATCGTAACTTTTTCATAATCAATTGGGTAATCGATTGGCAACAATCGAATACATAATCATGTATTTCGAAAATAATTGTTTAGCTTTGATTTTTCATTACATTTTAATGTTATATGGCCTCAGTAATTGTTGAGGCAAATGTCTTTCGAAGAAGTAAATGAGTTTCTTTAAAATAATTTTAGTTTCAACTTCCACAAAAAGAAGAAGAAGATAATATTTTTAATCTAAATTAATTTCAAATACTAATTTGGGCCTCTTTTCCCTTAAAATTTAAAAACGCTTTTACTATAGCTATGGCTTACTTACTTGAAAATTTAAACTCTTTAAAAAAATTCAAACTATAGCTATGGCATAATTAAACCATTTTAAAAAAATTAAATTAAAAAAGTTTTTCAAAAAAAATATACTATTTTTCATTTAAAAGCAAAAAAAGTATCAAAGAGAAGAATTTTCAAAAAGAATACTTTTTGAAAGTATTTTGAAGAAAAAAAATTTGATTTTGAAAATAGTTTTTTAAACAATTTTTTTTTTCAAAATTTATTTTCAGATTTTTATTTTCAAAACTTTATTTTTTGAAATAACGGTTTACCAAAAATGAGTTTTTATCCAGAAAATATTTTCAAAACTTTCGTATTTCAAATAACTGTTTTAAAAAACTTTTTCCAAAATTTTTTTCCTTTGAAAAACTATTTTCAACAAAAAAATTCAAAAAGTAGTTTTTTTTGAAAAAAAAATTCTCTTTGATATTTTTTATTTTTAAAGAAAAACGGTTTAATTTTTTAAAAACTTTTTTTTAACTCTTTTTAAAAAAAACAAATTTTTTTTTCAGGCTGGAGGATATACTTAGGGAACTACGATCATTTCACGCAAAAAATTTAACACTGTAGCCTTAAAGTAACGGCAAGGAAGAATCTGACAAATAGTTTGAAAAGTAAGGCAGGGCAGTGGAATTTCAAAAAGTATAAGAGAGGTCTCAGTATTAGTCAAAAATCTCTTGGGAGGTAAGTGAAATTTACCCTTCTTTTTTTTCCTTCAATTTTTTAGGTCACCTATTGCTCTGGTTAACAAGTAATCGATTCGTAACTTTTTAAGATCCAACGGTAGATAACTTAGGTGCATATGATATGCACCCAAAAAGGGGTGTGTATTGCAGCCATAAATGCTACAATACACATCCCTTATGCTACAATACACATCCCTTATTTGGGTGTGTATCATACACAACCCTATAAAAGTTACGATTTTTTTTTTAAAGTTTTGATCTTTTTATAAAAGTTACGAGAGACACCAAAATGTTACGAATTATAGAAAATGTTACGAATCATATTGCTGGAAAGTTACGAAACACTAAAAAAATATTATGATTGCGAATAAGGTGACACAATCTGAGCCATACAATAGGTGCATATGATACATACATTTAATGAGTGTGTATTGTAGGCATTTCCAGATAAAGTGATAACAATTATGTATTTAAATAGATAAGATGAACCACGGTTTACTTGAGATTGAGATATCATGTTCATAAACTATTTAAAGTACTTAAAATTGCAAAGATAAATTAACCAAAACTTATGTTAAAACTAATTCTATTAAAATCACCAAAACTCCTAGTATCAATGAACTAAAGAAGAGCAGAATATCAGCAATTAGTGAATGGATAGGGCAATGAAATAGAACATTAGATTGGGAATTAGTTACCAAGAAAAATGTTAAGAAAACAATATACTAATTAAGCTCAACAAGTGTGTATGTTCAGTGTATTCAAATCATAGGAATATGTTACGATCATATATAGAAGTTTAGGAATTAATCTTGAAAGTGAAAAAATTATAAACCCTTTCACGAAAATATGCAAAAAAAAAAAGTGACACTTCTAATTTAAAATTCATATGTATGTTTGCAATGTGACTTCCATCCTGGAACTCTCTTACTTGACTCTCTCCTGCTCTAAATCTTCATCTCCTTTCGTGCAAACAAAAACAGAAGATCAAAAAAACCGCCACAAATCTAGCCATATCCATCTCAAATCACTCTTTACCTCTCCAATCTCTATATATACTAAAACTTACCAACTTTTTTATCCACTATTCAAATGAAAATAACCTATATTCACCATGTTTCTGTAGAGTGTAGCACAGGGGAACAAACACGTAACAATACATCTTTTATTGATTACAAAGTATTCTTTACACTTTTCTCGCTCACATACAATTAACTGCTCCCCCACATAAGATAATCTCACTCACACCACTCTAGATAAGCTCCAACTCTTGGCAAACTCCAAGCATACTCTCCCAGGTACACTCTCCTTGCACATCTCCAAATGTGCTCTCATGTGTACGCTTCGACATCTACTCCTAGTGTGCTCTCATGTGCACTCTCCTAGGTGCACTCCTAGAGTGGCTTCTCATGTGCACTCCATGTGAGCGTATATGAACTTATGTGAGCTTACTCCAAATGATCTCATCCTTCCTTTATATAGCCATACACCTCCTCAATGGACTGCCCAAATCATTCTCATCCAATGGTCGGCCCAGGTCATACTCATCCAATGGTCCATATTCTTCTTCTGGAATCCTCCTAAAAAATATTCTTTTCCTCATACCTCCAAAATATTCTAGAACTCTCCACACAAGTCCAGCATGTAGTAGAGTCTTCCTTGGGTGGAAGATAGGATAGTATGGACTGCTTCTTCAAATGGCCACTATAGTTCTGTGTCGGCCTGGAAATGCTGTGAGGGAATTCCAGCCATAAGTGGATTGGTACAAAAAACATGTTCCTAGGTGGTCTTTCATTTTGCGGATGGCTTTTGGGGGATGGTTGCCTACTAGAGATAGGTTGGTGAGTTGGGGTATCACTCAAGACTCGGTATGTGTGCTTTGGAATTCTGATCAGGAGTGCCATGATCATTTTTTTTTAATGCAGTTCTCTTTTTATGTCTGTAGGGAGTGGAATCCGTACAGGAGGTAATTTTTTAGTTTTAGCTTATTGTTTGTATTTTCCTTGGGTCGCATGAACAATGCTAGGTATCCAGAAAACTTATCCCGAAAATTATTATCAAAGTGAAATCAGTGGTTCAAATTAACTTGAGTATTTATTTGAACTATTGATTTCAGTTTCGGAATAATTTTCGAGATAGTTTTTCGAGAAAATTTCAAAATGCCTCCCAACTTTGACCTCAAATTCAATGTCTCGTTGACTCCCAAACTTTATAACAAATCAATTTTACTCCCAATCTATAACGGAAATTGGTGACTTGGATAGTAACAGAATAAAAGATTGGGAGTAAAATTGATTTGTTTTAAAGTTTGGGAGTTGACGAGACATTGAGGTCAAAGTTGGGGTGGAGAGTTTTGAAAGCGGCTATAGAGGACGGGGCGGCGGAGGGAGGTGATGAGGAGAGTTGAGAGCAGAGAAAGAGAGTCAAGAGCACTTTTTTATTTTTTCCCATCTTTGATTTTTCTTTTTTTCTTTTCCTTTTCTTTTTTCTATGTTCTTTAATTAGTATGTGGTGCCATGTGTCAAAAATAAAGAGCCACATGGCTGATTTAACTAAGCCGTTGGCCCAACTTACCAATTTCCGTTAGCGATTTCACGGATTGAGACGGTGGGAGTGAGTTTGATAACGGAATAAAAGATTGAGAGTAAAATTAATTTTTTTGAAAGTTTAGGAGTCAATGAGACATTTGGGTCAAAGCTTAGGGGCTATTTTGAAATTTCCCCTAGTTTTTCGGGATACTTGGTATTTCCCGGGTCGTACAGCCTGGAGTTTGTTTGTTTGGGCTCACAAGGGATATTTCCTTGGCCTTGTTTAATTTGTTTAAGTTTGGTTCATATTCTTAAACGAATCAATAATGTATTGAAAAAAAATGGTGGAAAATTAACAAATACGAAAAGAAACCATACGTCAAAGGAATAATCCTGCCGGATTATGAAGCCAAAACATGCCTTAATCAAGCGTAAACCAATAGAAAACGAAGAAATGAAACCTTGCCGAGGAGGATTTCGTTGGTGTGGGGGCCGTAGACATCGGAGGTGTCGAGGAAAGTGACGCCGGAGTTAATGGCGTGGTGGATGAGTTTGATCATTTCTTCGTCTGGTTTCGGTGGGCCGTAGTTGGCCGACATGCCTGCGCAGCCCAGTCCCTGTGCTGAAACCACTAGCCCTTGTGATCCTACCTTCATTCTTCCCACTTTAGCCATTCCCTCTCTCTCTCTCTCTCTCTCTCTCTCTCTCTCTCTCTAGATGTGTTGGACTAATGTTGCTGAGGAGTGAGTGTAAGGATTGGAGTGGATTACTGGATCAATTTATAGGAGAGCAATTTTGTTCCAGTGTCAGCGCCTACGTAAGAGAGCAAAGAAGAACGCAGAACGTGAGGGAGAGGAACGCTAGCTGGAGATACGTGTGTGACTCCTCTGGTGTTTGCATGAGGACAAATCGTACGTTGTCATGAAAAATCTACCTTCGATTATTCTAACGGCAGTATTGTTTTTGCCCTTCTAAGATCTTAAAATGTTATGAGAAAATTTTGGGTACGGGGAGGGTACCACGTGGTACCCTCTCGGCACATCCGGGCCGTCCAACAATGCAATGGACGGTCCGGATTGAAAGTGCCGTCCGAATTTAAAAAAAATTAGAAAAGAAAATAAAAAGTGTGTTTCAATCCGAGCCGTCCGATGCATTTTTGGACGGCTCGGATGTGCCGAGGGGGCACCACGTCACCCATACCCTATCCGTACCCAAAAGTTTCTCAAATGTTATGGGCTTATCAAACAATGAAATTAGTCATCTTATCTATTTAAATACGTAATTGTTATCACTTATCTATTTAAATTTCAAGTGATTATTTTAAATCATCAAAATATTTACTCGTAACTTATCCATTTCATATTCAACCCCTGACTAAGATCACATTTGAGCTAACAAATTAGCTTTTTTTTTCTCATTTTGAATTAAACCTCTTCCTAATCTTTTGTCAAACAGTTTTCACATATCATTGCCCATTTTATTTTCTTCCCTTACTCTCCTTTCCAGAACTTTTATTTTCATGATGTAATTGAGAAAAAAAAAACTCAAGAGCAAAACAATGGAACAACGAATATTTAAATAGGAAATATAGGCTTATCAGAAGAAATTAGGGAGGAGAGAAAAGGAGCAGCAGAAGAAATTAAAATACGAAGAAGAGAAAAGGAGGAGCAGATGCTGCGCCGCAGCCAAGACTCATCATCATCTTCTCTGTAACTTCACCACAAGGTCAGCATCTCTTATTCTTTTACCCTTTCATTGTTTTTCAATCTAATGACATACATGTGTACAACTATTATTATGTGGCCATTGAGAGGATTCAATTTTTAATTTTCTAGTACCAGAATTTTTCGTCATACCTCCAAATATATATAGGCTTGTATGTATTTTTCATATTCCATCTCAAACTCTAATCCTCAAATCCAAAAACCCAAAATATATGAAGTAACCCAGAAAATGAAAACTCCAAACTTGTTACCCAATGTAAAAAATTAGGTTTTTGATCCTGACGTTATCATTTGCATGATGTATTACAATTTTATTGATCCTGACGTTTGTGATCCTGACGTTATCCAATAATTAGTTTTTGGATCAAAATTAGGTTTTTACTTGTTACCCAATAATTAGGTTTTTGATCCTGATGTTATCAAAAAATTAGGTTTTTGATCCTGACGTTATCATTTACAAACAAGACTTGTTATCATTTACAAACAAGGTTTTTGATCCTGACGTTATCCAATAATTAGTTTTTGGATCAAAATTAGGTATTACTTGTTACCCAATAATTAGGTTTTTGATCCTGACGTTATCATTTACAAGCAAGGCTTGTTATCATTTGCATGAGGTATTACAATTTTATTTGTGGGTAGTTTGAGATTATTCCTTCATTTTTTTTGTTCTCGATTTTGATCCCAGTATTTTACAGGCAAATATGGATCTCCAAAACCCAATTATGGTGTCCCAAGACCCTAAGTGTTTTACATTCATGGTACTAATTTGATTACATATGCAAAAAAAATTAAATGACAGCATTTGTTTTTTTAATTTTGCGACTCATCTAACTTTTTTTTCATTATATTGCTCGTTCTTTATGAGTAAAAATTTGTTCACCTTCACCAAAAGAGGATGAACAAAACCCTCACTCTTATTGGTTGAAATGGTGTGAGGTTATGTTTTCATCTTCTTTTAATGTGATTTACCATTATTACGCTTTCTTGATTATATATATTTATATAGCCAAAATATAAGGACTTCCGAAAATAGTTACTCCCTTCGTCCCTTTCATAGTGTGTACATTTTTATTTTGGGATGTCCTTTAATAAGTGTGTGTTTTGAAAAGTTAGTGGGTACATTTCCTATTTTGCCCTTAAAAGTAGATTCCTTTTTAAAAAATTAGTGGGTATTATTATATTGATAAGGGTAAGTAATGGAAAATAGATGTAAAAGTTGTAAAAGTTGATGTGAGAGAAAAATAGTTGGAATTCTCAGGTAACACATTTAAAAAGGGACAGAGGGACTTAAAAAGGGACAGAGGGAGTATATCATTATACTTATTTAGGCTAGTCGTATTTCACTGTTCAAGGGTTCCAAGTTTTTAAAGCTGATGTGCAGAGGCGGATTTACATTGGGCATAGGGGGGTCACGTGAACCCCCTGGAATTTCAGAAACTTTTTTTTTTTTTTTTGTGTTTGTAAAACATCCGAATCGTTCAATAACCATAAAATAATTTTTCGATTAGTCTTGTAAAAAATCAGGTCAATCGGATAATAAATAACACATACTTCATCAAACCTTTCAAATTTTAATTCAGAATTTAGGACCCCAAGTACCGAATGAATATTGAAGAAAAATTTGATAATTGTGTATCTATTATCTAAGTGATCTAAATCATTAACAATATGAACTGATATCAATATGTATCAAAATGCAAATAGTATTTTAACAATATGAACTAAATATCAAGATAACTTTTCTAATGAATACTCTTTTCAATAAGCCCTATAATGTTTATGGATCAAATCACGATCATACCGGGCACACAAATTGTTAAACTTTTTTTTTTCTGAAATTCTTTCGGTACTCGAGGTCCTAAATTCTATGATTGAGTTAAATCTTAACAAGACCAATCGAAAAATTATTTTAAGGTTATTGGGCGGCTCAGACTTTTTACACGACCAATCGAAAAATTTGAAAGGTTCAATCAAGTACTTATAATTGCATAGGAATGTTGCACATTTGATGAGATTTGTAGAGGATTAATTTTGCACTATGAATTTTTTGGACGGTGAATTTTTTTTTCACGTTATGGTTCAAAGGTGACCCCCTGTGTAGAATTCTTGCATATATATTTTTAGCTCGTCGGTAACGACACTACGACAGCTGCCAAATCAAGTTAGTGTTGAAAAATGCCAACTTTAAATGTTTTAATATAAAAGGTCATTAATTATCAATTTATCTAGATATCAATGTCTAATCAATTTGTTTTTTTTTTTTTTGTATGAACAACAAATAATTTGCTCGTCAAACTTTACGGGATTAACCAAATAATTTGCTCGTCAAACTTTACGGGATTAACCAACTTGAGTTGAGCTAACTCAGTTTGCCAGAGCTCTTATATCTTACTAGGAGGTCAGGAGTTTGAATCTTTCCGCCTGCTTGTAAGGCCTTTTCCTTTCTTTGTTTTTACCCTGTAACGAGCTTATTTCTTGTATTGGTTAAGTTATTGTGTTTGATTATATCGTGAATTCTCACAATTGATGTAGTGTCCCGGATTTGTACTTTGTAATTCATATGAGATATAATTGATATCTTTTTATCGATTGACAAAAAAAAAACCTTTACGGGATCAATTAGATACTCCCTCCATTCCTTTTTAAGTGTTACTTTGTAATTCCAACTTATTTTCTCTCACATCAACTTTTACAATTTTTACATCTACTTTCCATTATTACCCTTATCAATATAATAATACCCACTAACTTTTCAAAAATGAATCTACTTTTAAGGGCAAAATAGAAAATATACCCACTAACTTTTCAAAACACACACTTATTAAGGGACAGTCCAAAATGAAAATATCTACACTCTATAAAAGGGATGGAGGGAGTAATAATAACTCAGGGCTCCAAATTTTACGCAGTAACTTTTCAAATGAAATCCTCTTTTCTTATGACTCCAAATTAAACAACTAGCACAAACATATCTTCAGATGTTATGCATTTATTCGAAAGTTACGTATTTAACTAGCTATAACTCTTGCCTAAAGGCACAACTCTCTTGGATCAGATCAATCTTCACCATTCCAGTAAATGTCTTTTCGTGAAGTCCATGCCGTTGTGCTTTGTCACATAGGTACTCCTTATTTATTCAGCTTTCCATGAGGATAAGGGCGGAGTGTCTGAATTCATCCAAGTAAGAAGCACGGT
>JAXBDA010009066.1:0-13364 GCA_036023075.1 Gaultheria prostrata
CTTTTCTCTCTCTCTCTCTCTCCAATTATTACACATCTCTCTAATTATTACTTTTTCCAAAAACCCATCCAAACACTATCTCAAAAAATTTTCCAAAAATATTCTTCTCAAAATTCTAAACCAAACACAGTGATTGTAACTTAATTTTTCTCGACTATACCACAAAAACTAATTAGGAATTTTATTATGATATGAGGTTGACTCCAATAGAATTCCTCAAATTTAAGGCGAATTTCTAAACACTTTCATGTGGGTTATTGATTACCTACATGAAGGAATGGGCTTCTCAAATTGGGTCAAGTCCAGCCCAATTTGATTGACAGACCCATTCACTCTTAAACTGCCCTTACTAATCAATTGAGAGTTTGTTTTTTTTTTTTTTTTTTTTTGTCATTGTTAATTCTAATCTACTTTATCCTAGGGGACTTGGGAAAAGAATGGGTGCTTATGGGAATCGAACCCTATCCATATGCATGAGAGTATATGGAAGACACCAACTGCACTTCACTCCACTTGCCAATCGAGAGTTTAAGGTTAACACAAATAAATGGTTTGATCTAAAAATGCTACAATTGTAGATACTTATAAATATATCTAAACATGCTGTCTTTTTGTTTCCCCCAAATTTAATTGATTGCTATATTTTTTTCTATTAGATTTAATATATAGTTATTAAAAAAAATCTAAACATGTTATGTTTTTGAATCGTCTATCTCAACAGTGTAAATTTTACTCTAACATACTCTTGTGGTTACATTTTATCGTTAAATATTCTTTGATTACACCATCCTAAACAGAACGTACCTAGAGCACAAAATTTCTAAATATGCGAAATGATTAGTGTACGTGTCTTATCTTACAAGTAGATATGTTATTTTCGAAAATCGAAACCCTGATATGTCGGAAGCGGTTTTATTAGTTATTTGATGCATATATTCAGAAGAGGCAAACCCTACTGAAAACACTTGGGAGTCTCCATCTTCGAACCCCTGATATTTGACGGTCACGTTCCAATGCTTTACTAGTTATTTGATGCATGTATTTGACGGTCACGTTCCGACCAAAAATGCTATGGTGCAAATATTATCGGGTTTCTTTCAGTTTGCCTTTGAAGAATGTCATTTCATCTTACTCTTCTATGTAAGGAATCTGGATAGGGGTATACCATTTTTCCCAGTCAAAATTTTGATCTCGACTAGAATTTGTTCAGAACAAAAGAGTGTGAAACGGGTGTGGAAGGCGCTGCAGGGATCAGCCCGAAGTGCACACAAGCTGGCTAGGAGACCCTGCATTACGAAAATATTAATGATCGACAAGTCAAATTGCACGCGCATATTCACACTTATCTTGGCAATGTGTAATTGGAGTTCATACAACGTCCCCAGGCCATAGTCAATCACTCAAAACAACTTAACTAAGGGGTTCCGACTGTCTCTCCTTTTGTCAACTACAATTACTGAATACCACCTTACAAATATAGCTATGCAATAATTGAAATTAAACTAAAAAGGATTTTAACCAAACTAAAATCATAAAATTGATCCTCAAGCAATTCTCAAAATATGTGACAAACAGAATCACTCTTCATTAACTCTTGATAACAAAATCTCCCATAATTAGAAGGATTTTTAGGTTACACCATTTATGTCATGAGAGTACAAATTACAAAATCCTACATTCAAATGTTATTTTGAACCTTACGGTTACACCAATAACTATAACAGATGAGGGGAAAAAAGGTAAATATAGTATGTTTATACCTCAGCTAATAACTATCAGTGTTCACAGAGACTTTCTCTTCTTCTGAAACCTCTGCAATTTCCTCCACTTGAGGTAAATCTGGTATGACAACCCCGAAAAGACCATGAAAACGCTTCCCCATTGCTTTGTAGATAATGGGTTTCCACTCAGTAATGAAGACACCACTATGCTAACAAACTTGCGCGTTGTGGTGATGGTAGTGTTAGTAAGGGAACCAAATCGACTTATGGTTAGGAAAATGAAATTTTGGCCCACTGCACCACATAGGCAGTAAAGGAAAATGTCCCACGCTGCCTCAGGGTGCTGCTTGCAGAATTGAACAGCTGAATATCCACTGGCGCCTGGCCACCCGAACATGAAGACCATATTGTAAATTGTGCCCCATAAGTTCATACCCAACATTATGTCCCAAGCACTCGTCTTTGGGTACCTGAGCAAGAAAAACAAACAACTTGTTACCAGTAGTTAAATACCTTGATCAGACATCTCTTTTGCTTTATTCTTCTCTAGATGGTTTTGAAAACCTTGGCTTGGCAGGATTGAAATTGAGGAATTGTTCACGCAAACATAACAATTGTTGATCCGAGTAAGAGAGCATACTTCCGAAAATAAACAACCAAAGTGGGACTGATAAAGAGTTACTTTTAGTTACATGTCCAATAAAAGAATCATGTGAAAAGTTTCATTAACGTCCAATTCCTGTCCAGGAGACCGTTTTGTGAGAATTTTAACTCGTGAGTTGTAGGGAGGGAACTCCGCCTGAGACGTTCTTAAAGCCTTATCTTTAGATCTCAGCCGGTCCCAAGCTCGGATAAAGGTGGAGGGTTGTGCGTTAGGTAGCTGACAACCAGCACATAAAAAGACCCGTCAGATCCCTATGACATGAATCCTAATGGAGAAAAAGGATTCATGTAGCTGACCCCAACTGATTGGGAGATAAGGCTCGGTTTGGTTTGGTTTGGTTTGTGAGTTGTAGAGAGGGACTTACGTCATCACTAACACAGACTAGAGCAAGTGGATTCGTGTTAGGGATCACCAATTGACTTATCATAATGAGTGCGAAACCAAATATACTGGATATCTCGGCAGCATTGAATGATTAGTAGTAGATATTGCATCAATGAAAACAGTCACAAAAAATTTGAACGGGGCAATTAACGGGTGAAGATGTTTGTATAATGAGGGAAAGGAAAAAGAGGTGGATCGTTAGACTTGAGGCACAGAGTCAGGTGCTAAGAATTAAGATAAAGCACCGTGATTTTGAATTTTTAGCGGTCTTTCTCGCTAGCATGATCTCACACAGTATATCTAAGCTTCCCGAAGTCCCTTGCAAAAGAATCTCACATTGTCACATGCAATTCAGGTTGGCAAAACAACTACTAAATCAACTAGATGAGTGTCAAATATTTCATCGAACATTGAACCCTAAAAAGGCTAGGGAGTTAGAAGAACAAGCTGCTGAAATGGTTATGTGAACAAGCTTATAAATACATTCTTGAAAGTCTGAACTTGCCACTTGTCTAAACGTGTCTTTTGTTATCTCATTTCCACGAAGGAACACGTTTTGAACACTTCTGTAGATACACATGAAACATATTACAGTACAAGTTTGGAATGGTGAGTGTGGTAGTCGTGCTAGTCAATAAGTAGGGATCGAAACATGATGGAGAGATAGTGACTGTGTTAGAAGATGACGGAGGTGGTGGACTGGCGGTGGTTCTAGTGTTGTCGCTGGGGTGGTGGTGGTCGTAGTAATTGTGGCATCATGGAGTGGTGGTGGTACTGATTGTGCCGATCATGGAGTGGGGGTGGTATTGGTGGTAGTGGAATGTTGGTGGTGGTGGTGGCAATGATGGAGTACTGGCAGTGTGGTGGTAATGGTGGTGGCAGCGGCAGCGGTGGTGGTCAAGGAGTGTGGCGACAATGGACTAGTGGTGGTATGGTGGTAGTTGTGACGGCGGCAGCGGGGTGCTTGGGTTGGTGGTGGCAGTAGCTCTAGTAGTGGTGGTAATGGTGACGGTGGTGGCGTAATGGTAGGGTGGGAAATGCATTGGTAGCTATAGTGGTGGTGGTTGTGGCATTGGTGGCAGTGGTGGAATGGTGGTGGTGGTGGCGACGGCAGTCGTCATGGAGGGTGGTGGTGTTGAACGAAGGGATGGTGGTACACAACTGACAAATTCGGTTAGAATTAAGTAGATTCAAGGCTACTTAACTTTTGTTACTTTTGCAAGCCTTCATTTTAAGAGGCACTGAAAATATTAAGCATGATGAATTATGGTTATCAAACAACTTAATCACTTATTACTTCATACATTCAGTTTTAAATGCTGAATTTGGTTATCAAACAACCCCGTAGTCTACAAACCAATTTCCACAATAAGAATTAGGTTTTTTCCACGCTTTGTTTCCACTATATAGAACGAGAAAATGATTCTCTACAATTTTTTGAAGAGGCATGAAGTGATTTATCTCCAATGGCTTCCAATTACACACTTCGGAGACATAGTTGCAAGAAAAATGACCATTGCAATCAATATGAACGAATTGATAATAACTATATTTTGAGTGGAATACCTTGCTGTAATTGAATCCTGAGTAGCATTTGTAAATCCATCAAAAGCAAGATTAAGAAAACACAACCCATATCCAAGTGGAGCATTCGGATGTGCAAGCTTGCTAATGGTCTTCGAGCTAGTCTGAAGAATGCAGGAGAACCGAAAAAGCCGCAAGGGTCAGGCTCAAAAGTAAGGAAATAAAAAACCAGAGAAACCAACCGACAAACATAACAATAACTGAGAAGAGGAAAAGGAAAGGCCCACAGATTCAGTAAAATGATTCACATGTAGAACTCAGGAGTCAGTACTCACCTTTGAGAGTGCAAATACAGAGACACCACCAGCAACAAGAAGAGTGCAGACATACTCAGGAATAGTGTATCTGATACCATAGACTAATGCACCCATCAGCATCACTGCATAAAAGAAAAAATATCAGGTGCTAAGCACAGCTAAAAGCCTAAAACAATAACTTCATTTGGTAAATGAAAAAAACTACCTTCAGAATAAATACGTCAAAACACCTTTACCAAAGTGCAAAACTTGATCTACGAATAATAGAATGAATAAAGCAAATAACCCGGATGTTTGCCCCCTTTTTTCCTTTCAAAGGGTGATCCATTATCAGCCATAAATGGAGCAAGTCACAATTTCCTTAACGTAACCGGCACAAGTGTTTTTTTGGAAAAGGCTATAAAAGAATAGTTGATCTCATTTGCAGATGCTAAGTCTGAGAATACTCTCATCCAATCCAGATAAACCTATTGAAGATACCAGCACGTACTAGCTGAGTCACTGAACAAAAATTCTTCAATATTATATGAAGAATCCGCTTTTTGATTTCACATGTTAAATTCTCTCTTTTCCTTTTCTTTTCTTAATATCCATGTTTTCAGGGAGCCTTTAGTGCCATTTTGCTTAAAATGGGCTAACCAGTGTCACATAATGGCCCCAAAGACATTACAAACAAAGAACCCTAAACCAGTTATGTGCTGATGCCATATACTAACGACAATAATTTGTTTAAGTACGTCAAGAACTCACCTGGTATCATTTTTGAAGATTTCGCAAGGACCTGCAAGTGATAGTAAAGGCATAAGTACTTAAAATCACAAATGCATTCGTTGAGTTTGAGTACTTCCTAATCTTCATAACATGGTGTTATCAACCCATGTGGGACAAATAAGTAAACACAAATTATATGTGAAACAAAAGGAAGTTATTCCTGACAAGGATGTGAACCAATTAAAGATATACTTAAGAGTTAAGACCCACCAAAGCTAAACAGAAGGGAGACCCAATTTCCGAAATTCGATCTCATACAATTGGCCTATGAATTTAGAGTCATCATTGAATTGTGCTTTGTTGTTACGAACTACACAATTGATATAACAGTGCAATATGGCAGTAGAAAACTAAAAGCACCGCCGAAACGGAATTCACATGCAATATTTATAAGTGTAGGGGAAGCCCTTTGTTCGGAGCCAGAGTGCAAAAAGCATACAAAGTGAATTCACATCCAATGTTGTTTGAGGAAACTCAATTTGTCAGTAGAAGTGTTTGAAGATATATTTCCTTGTGCATGAGTCTTCAATTTCAAGCTTCAGATGACATTTCATAAAATGAAAGTTAAGTTATAAAGCTTCTTTAAAAGAAAAAAAAAAAAACTGGACTAGGGAGCACTTGATTGTGGATGATTGCCTTTCACTTAACTAAAGCTACAGTCTATTTTTGGTCGAGAAATGGTGGTTGCTTGAAGGGATGGGCTGAGCGTGTACCCCCGCATTATAGGCACAAAGCGATCACACCACGCTCATACTTGAACAAATGTCCCATATTTGACATGATATGCCTTTGCCATCTATACTTTACATGTAATGCAATATGAGATCCTCATTTTGGTTCAATAACATAGAAATGATGGAACTAGAGAGAGCTTTTTTATTTATTCTTTCTAACTAAAGTCGTAGAGAGAATAATTGTCATGATTCCGGAAGCACAATTCATATGATTGGCAAGGTGGAATTATTTTTCCCCGGTGTACCAAGTTCCAACAGTCCAACCTCATTACAACACAAGCTATCAAGGATGCTGAACATACGTTTGTAGGCACAGGGAGGGGTCATTGCTTATTGACGCAAACATATTCTTTTACCTGTGCAGGGTAACTGATGTACTTCAAAGCTTCAATCCCCATAGCTGGACCAATTGTATTTGTTATGCCAGCACTCCAGTAACTCCACCATGGAGCACCGCCACTGCTACCACTGGACCAAAGCTTTATCACTGTCCCATAAGAGCACTAAATTTTGTTACTTAACTGTAACATCCCAATGCAGTCTAAAGGGGAAAAATACATGCAGAAGAACAGAGGAGAGGAAAAGGTTCAGTATATGAAGAAAACTTACTAATGAATGACCACATTAAACAAACTACACTTTGTGCCAAATTCAGGAACGCTAGGTGTTCAAACCTCTGCTTGTCTGGACCAAATCTCTTGGTGGACCTGAAGGATATAAACATAAGACAACGCAATCAGTTCATAAGCTTAATACACACACACACACACACACACACACACACACACATATATATATATATTCCGTAAAAAAAATAATGGGTGCTCTTTGGACACCGCCACATGGTGCCCCCCTCCAAAATGGGGCTCAGGGCAAGTGTATGGGTCTCACAACAGTGTGATGGAAGAGGGTGTTGGGGCTGGGGCACCACGTGCAGCACCCCAATACCGCCGAATAATTACTCATTTATTCCGTAAAAGCATCATAGTCCACTGATTTGGTATTTTCCTCTCTTCCTTTTTCAAGATTAGAAAGCCTACTCTAGCCTAGTCTAAGGGGTGAGGGGAAGGGGAGGAGGCAGGAGTTGACCTCCCAAGCCCGTTGCTCGAGTAATGTACCGTCACATTTCAAGAAATTTTCGGTTTACCTTTAATAATCGACAGTGGGGAATAGGAGAAGGGGAAGCTGCAAACAAACCATTCCATTCTATGAACACACATATGGCTTTTTTTTTCATAATTGGGAATCCGGGCTAATTTAAGCGCACCTTGCGTAATTCCAAAGTCATAAATTTAGGACGAGGCAAACATGCCAGCTCAAGGTGCAAGCTCCTAATTTGCTGTCTTGCTCCCACTCAACAACCCCGTGGGTTATAATATCGCATCGTGTAAAAATATGGCATCTTTTAATAGATGACAATGACGAAGCCATCAATACAGTGGTGTGCCATTACAAAATTTTCGATTCACTGAATGATTTCAGCAATGGGCGGAATGGTCAATCCTTCACCTCCCAATGAAATGGCCTGAATAATAATTGGTAAAATATACAGAGTAATAACATTTTTGGGTATTCAAACAGTCAAATTACATGAGCAAATGGGCATTCCCAAACGAGAGATAGGACTTAATATACAAGTTTCAGTCTTGCAACTCTAATGATTAATGAAATCGATCCCTCACATTCCACAGATCTCCAAATTCGACCAATTCAGATGAGAGAGAGAGAGAGAGAGCTTACACTGTCTCTTGAAGGACTCCTTGGTAAATATACGCCGACCAAATGCCAGCGACGCAAAATGCGAGCACTAGAACACGGCGCAGTCCGGCGCCGTGAGACTCCATTGCGATTCACCAGATCCGATGGAGCCACGTGGATTTCCCCCGCCGATTTCGCCGAGAATGGGAGATCGTAGAGAGAGAGAGACAGAGGATTTCAGTTGTTTTCTTAACTGCCGATCTGTACCAGTGAAGCGATCGTTGGTGTGCGCGAAATTTATACGGGGACTCGAAACTACGTTGAATATCCACGTGGAGAGTTCTTATTGGGTTGATGACGCAAGGTCGGATTCTTATTGGTTAAAGGAACGCGGCCACATGACGTGGACTTCTTCTAAGCAGGTTGTTAATCGTTACCAACCGGTATGTACCGGATTTGAGAGAAACCGGTAACCACAATCTCCAATACTGTCTCGACTCAGATAAAGGTGCTTACCGGCAGATACCGGCGATCTCGGACTATCTCAGACTGGACGACGGTAAGGCTGTGTTTGGATGGCAGGAATCAAAGATCGGGAATGGGTATTCTATTCCTGGGAATACCATTTCCAGTAATGGAATACCTGAGTAATTCAATTGATGTGTTTGGTTCATGTGAGAATGTTACAAAGGAAAAAAAAAAAAAAAGGATGAATTTACATTCAAAGCGTTTGGTTTGACCATTCGAAGTTAAGGAATGGAATGTATTTTTACTTCATTCTTCTGGAATACCCTTCAACAACTAATACTACATACCACAATTCCAAAACGCAAATAGTTGAACATAGTAGACTGCTAAAAATTTCTAACTATTAAAACAGTAGCAAACAATTAAACAACTCAAAAATGTCGAACAATTACTGTAAAAATAAACTACCAGAACATTAGTCTATCAAAATATTAAACTACCTAATAACCTGCTACCATGTAACTAAGAAAGCCAATAAAACCTAAAAATCTTCTAAGTGCCTGTAAAACAAAAAGGTAGGAATAGAAAGAGGTATTGGAGGGAAAAAAATTGGGTTTTAAGGGAAAATTGGGATGCTATGGAAAAAAAAATTGGGTTTGGATGGAAAAATACGGGTGATGCCAATAAAATTCTATAGCATGTTGAAAAAAAAACGAGAATCAATAGAGAGAAAGGAGTAGAGAACTTGGATGCAGAAAAAAATAAAATAAAAAGAAAATGGATGGAGGAACGTGGTTATTAGGGTCTTTTGAGGAAATTTTGAATCTTTCTTTTTTTTCTCTTGTAATCATATTACGGGAAATTTTTTGATTCCTAGGGGTAGGGGAAGGATCAGATTGCTCCTCTATCTAGGAAAATGATTGCTTCTGGATTGGAAAACTAGTAATCATATTCTCATTCCAACTCTACCCAAACATAGGAATCTTCCAATTAAGGAATCACATTGTCATTCCCGTCTAAGATGCCTACCATCCAAACACAGCCAAGGTCAATTCCGTCCGGTACTGCATTTCAGGTATTTATCTGCGCCTCATTATCAATGAATCCAATCTGCACCACTTGTCCGGCTTTAATGACGAACAGATTCTGACTACGGAGCAAATCTAACAACGAAGAGATGAGAATAAGAGCCAGGGAGGGGAAAGAGCAGAACGGCGCCGTACAGGAAAGAATAGACACGGTGAAATTATCTAGGTTTGGAACTTGGGAAAAGAGCATCTCCAACTGCCTCTCTACTCCACCGTTTTGGGCAAAATGTCGAGGAACTTGGGAAAAGGCATTTCATACGGAGCTACAGTAACTCGCTTGCTACCCTCTCTCTCTCTCTCTCTCTCTCTCTCTCAGATGGAAGAAGAACAAAGCATCGTCGGTCTGTATCATTGTCATCGTCGCCTGAAGCTCTCTCTCTCTCTCTCTCTCTCTCTCTCTCTCTCTCTCTCTCTCTCTATCATCGTCATCGTTTCCTGAAGCTCTCTATCTCGCTTGTCGGAAAAAACGAGCTCGCCGGAGGAGTTATCCTAAGATCGATTTAAGTCCAGAATGTTGTAGGTATCCTCGAGAGGATTTCAATGGTGTAAGGATTGTCAAAGGAGGAGTCCGCCAGAGCCCGCACACGCTGGTCGACGGGAGCGTGTATAGGCGTGTCAGATCCACTCTCGCGAGTGTTATGCACGCGCCGCAGATGTAGAAGACGATTCTGGGGTATTTTTTTTTTTGTTTTGTTGAGCCAAGTAGCTAGGCTATTAGGTAGACGTGATATTTTTCTGGCTAGCTATATCAATAGATGACATTTTTCTAGGAAAATTTGTTAAGAATGCCATTGAGATAGTTGGAGATGCTCTAAGGCTGCCAACACGTGGTTAGTACAGTATTTTTTTTCTTTTTTTTTATTAGGAACACGTGGTAACCAGAGAAATGAATGTTTAGCTTAATCTCTTTTTATATTACAAGTCAAGTTTATGAGTAAATTTATATTTTTTAAACATATTATTGTATACCGCGAAAAATTCGTAACGCTAGGGGTCTACACTAGCCCAGCTCGATTTTTTAGGGTTTGGGATACAAATTTAGGCCTATACAGTTGGGCCGGGTGGATATTTTAAGCCCGATTAGTTAATGAGATGGGTTTGGAAAAATTCTCAAGACCCAGTCCGAGCCCGGCCCGGTCCGAATATAATATTATTTTTTTGTAATAGAATATATATACATATACCCGTACTCCGTATAAAACAAAGGAGAGACCAAGGGAATTTTTTTGTATATCAAGCTTTATGAATGTTAGAGAGTTCCACTTCTTGAACACTTTTATTGCCTTTTGAGAGACAATTTAATTATTAAAACCATAATGTTTTATGGATTTATTTTTAATAGTATTGCGAGAACATAAAACTTTAAGTATTCATGGTTATGAATTCTAATTTTTGATCGTTGTAGTTGATTTATTTATGTTTATGATATCACGTTTTAGAAAAATAAATGGGCTTGTCGGTCGGGTATGTGAAATATAACTTTAATTTGACTGAGTTTGAGAATATAAAATAAAGCTCGATTCTTAATGGGCCGGACTTGAGCATGTACAAATCTCGTTACTATCTAGTATAAGTCTGGCCCGATCTATGTGCACCCCTACCCGGTACCATAGCGGTATCGATATGTATCTTGTCAGTGCCAAAAACGGTACGACGTCCGGTACGGTATTCAAAACCTTGCTTCTAAGCATCGCCACCCGGTTAAGATCCAGTCCAATCCAGTTCACCTGCTGTTCAGTCCCATTCAGTGTTTTCTTTTTTCTTTTTTTTTGGCACACACTGGACTCGCCAAATTAATTGGGATCGATCATTTTATAAAACTCGCTAACAACCATAATTGTGAGAAAAATCATGTGAATCAAATATCTAAAAATTCCTTACTGAAACACATTTATCATGAAATACGTGGGTATTGAGTGTGTTCAGTGCATTTTTTACAATACTAGCATCAAGTGTTCTATATGTAACCGCGTGTTGATTGGGATTGTTATTGCATTGGGCGTTCCATATACACACCAAAAAACACAATAATTTGACACAAGATCTCAGCTCTTGGTTTAGACGGCTGAGATTAAACCCAGCCATTTTACACTCTCTCTCTCATCCCCTCTTCTTCTTCTCACACGGTCAAAGCACCCATCTACCACCAGCCGACTCCACTTCCACCGGCTACCCCTCTCCACTCCCGGCCACCCCATCTCAGGCGTCCCTCGTCTCCAGCTACCCCCTCTCCGGCGAGAATATCAGAGAGTCCTGAAAACAGAGCAAAAACATCTAGTTCAATAGGTTCTTCTATTGCAAATGGCACCATTACTTGTGGAACCCCACAATCTGGACTCAATCTAGACTCTATTATGAATTTTTTGGACCCCTCAATCTGGATGGGGTGCTGGAGAAAATTAAAATAAAAAACTGAAAATTGGGATTCCATTATTTTAGGGCTGTTAGATTTTTTTTTTTTTTTGGTAAATCAACAAGTGTTTGAAACATGGAAACTGCCTTTGTAGGCTTAATCACGCCTCCAATTTCACTAACCACGCCGACCCAACTCTCCGCCACGTCGATTCACGCATCGAGCAGTGGGTGTGCATTGGACTGTAAAATTTTATCTGTTAGATCCAGGTTTTTGATTTCCTGTCGCCGGAGAGATGCTCGCCGGAGAGGGTGTCGCCGGATACGAGGGACGCCTGAGCTGGGGTGGCCGGTGGAGGTGGACTGACTGGTGGTGGATGGGTGTTTTGATTGTGTGAGAAGAGGAAGAGGGGATGAGAGAGTGTAAAAGGGCAGGGTTTAATCTCAGCGGTCTAAATCAAGGGTTGAGATCTTGTGTCATTTGTTGTGTTTTTTGGTGTGTCTACGGAACGCCCCCTACAATAATTGGCGAGGAGATGAAGTAAATAAATGATCAAGTTGTTATCGATATCCGATTGAGGTGCTTGAAAAAATAATGTAAACAAATTAAAAAGCTCCAATTATATGCATGTGATCCCGAAGTGAATCTCACACAACGCGGTGTGCATTTATTGTATATGCCAAATAGTGTAGTATTAGTTTTATTGTTTTATGGCCCTCTGATCTAACCATCAAAATTGAAAGTGAAGCAATCAAAGGGACAAAAATTCGACAGCACAATTTTCCTCTTTCTTGGGAAGGTGATCAGAAAACCCTGAAAAAGTGGATAGGTGAACTTCAAAAGCACAGTACATTGTCAATAATAAATCTCTGAACTTGATCTGTGAAAGAGACTATGAAAAGCGGAACCCAGAGGGTTGGGCATTTCGTCCGACTTGTCGATCCGATCTCTGATTCAAACGGCAATTTGAAAATCTGTTTGGAGATTGGATAAGATATGGACCATGGAGATTTTTTTTTTTGAAAACTTTTGGGGGTCAGGTAAGAGTGTAGATAGGCACATCCCCTCGCCGAATTGGATCCATCCTTGCCCCATCCCTGAATTCTCAAAATATAGGGGTCTATTCATGAGTTATGAAACTTTGAGGTCTCTCACGGTAAATAATATGTTTTCATTGGGATGTGTCTCATTTACACATTGGGCTTAGAGGTGTCAAACGGGTGGGTCGTGTCGTGTCGTGTCAAAAAATTTCCGTGTCGGGTCGGGTCGAATCGGACCGTGTCCACTTCCGTGTCCGTGTCATACCGTGCCGTGTCAACCGTGTCGTTTTCTTTATCGGGTCGTGCCGTGTCGTGTCCATTTACTAAATCGGGTCGTGTTCGTGTCGTGCCGATTGCAATCGGGTCGTGCCGTGCCGGCCCATTTTCTTAATTTGATCGTGTCGGATCATGGTCGTGCCTTATTGAAATCGGGTCATTCCGTGCTTTCGTGCCTTGCCGATAGAATTCGTGTCGAATCGGGTCATGCCTTATTTAAAACGGATCGTGTCGTGCTATTGTGACGTGCCTTTATAATTCGTGTTGGGACTTGGGAGTCGGGTCGGGTCGTGCCTTAATTAAAGCGGGTGTAGAGGTATCAAACG
>JAXBDA010009067.1:0-13364 GCA_036023075.1 Gaultheria prostrata
TTTATTAAAAATAGGGAGGGTAATAGGGAGTGTTGTTGGAGTGTTGATAGAAAAAGTGTCAAGTTATAATAGATATATGCACTGTACACTGCCTAATTTACCAACTCATTGTTGGGGTTGCTCTAACGGTTCTTATAATTTTGAAAACTTTGTATAATAAAACTAATTGATATCTATCAAACAAGATCCATATTGCATATGTTTTGAGTTTCATATAAAAAATTTGGCTTACAAATTGGCTACAGTAATTTTGACTGGACTTAGGGGCAAAACAGAAAAGACAATACAAAATTTTCACACCCCTTAAAAATCCACATCCCCAAAAAGGGCAAGCAAATTGGGACGGAGGGAGTATCATTTAAAGCCCCAAACTTGGCCTTTTGGCCAATTGTCTGCATACTTATCTACTTATAAACATTTGTAGTTGGTTAAATTCTATAGAGACCCCTTCATTTATGCCTTTTTTTCATGGATATCTCCTAACGTTTAAAAGCGTCCAAACAGACCCCATAATCTATAACCATTAGCCACTATGACCCCTTCTGTCACAATACCATTAGTAGGTGGAAGATTTGCAAATTTTTTAGACGAAACTGCCCTCATGCGGCCATCTCTCTCTTTCCATATTTAAAATATTTTTCTAAACCCAAAACACAACATTGCCGCTCAAAAAAAAATTTTAAAAATTGAAAAAGGAAAGTCTTGAAAAAAAATATTTTCTGAAAACAAAATTTCGAAAACAGAAATTTCTCAAAAAAATTATTTTTTTCAAAAAAAGCTTTTTTAGTAATCTGTTTTTTGGAAAAAAGTTTTTCAAAACTTCATTTTTTTTAAATCTGTTCTTTATTTTTTAAACGGAACTTTCCTTTTTCAAAATGCTTAAAATAAATACCATTATTCATATTAGGGCTAGTTCTCCAATACATTTTTGGGTGATAAAATCTGAAATTTTAGGACCATGTTTTCTCAACAGATTATATGAGAACTACATTTTATGGCATTGGTAAATATGGCATTGGAGAGTAAATTGGTAAGGTGGAGATTTTATGAGAACTACATTTTATCTATTGAGAAAAGAAGGTCATTTTATCAACCCTCCATAAAACCCAACTAAAATGAGAATTTCCATTTTATCACCTAAAATCTATTGGAGAATCCAACCTAAAAAAGCTGGATTCCAAAAATGTTTATAAAAAAATAAGTTTTCGAATTTTTTTTTATAAAATTTTTTTTTTCAAACTTTTCTTTTTCAAAATGTTTTTTGAAATACCGTTATTCATTTTTTTTTTGAGGGGGTGAGTGTGGTTGATTTTTAAAGGGTATTATAGTCATTTCCTTCATTCCATTAACAGAGTAAGGGTTTTTTTTGCATTTCGCATAGATGAGGGGGTTTGTCTGGATGCTTTCAAACGTTAAGGGGTCTCCATGAAAAAGAGGCATAGATGAGGGGGTCTCCGTGGAATTTGACCTTGAAATTATTCTACCCTAATACACTAAAAGTATGTGAATCAAGTATATGAATCATTTTGTTCTAGTATTTGTTTAGGCCACAACAACATCCACATGATTATTTGTTTGCTTACGAAAGAAATTCAGAAATGAAAACTAAAATAACTTCTCTCTCTTTTACTAATGAAACAAAAATTATTAAGATAATAAGAAGTTATTCCATGAAAATATCAATAATCCTCAAAATTAGATTTCATAATTCATAACATTTTTGGAGCAAATTTTTTCAAGTCCTTTTTGGTTGTTTTCTAGTACTCCCTCCGTCCCATTTTCATAGTCCCATTTGGGGATTTCAACTTTTTAAGGGGACACAATGATTACACCAAAAAATGTTCAATTTTCCATTTATGCCCTCTCAAAAAGGTGATTTGATTGATGAAATAGTAGTACTTTAATTCAAACAAAGGGTAATAATGTAACTTTATTAACTTTTTATTGCTTATTTTGGAAAGTGGACTAACATTTTGGGACGTCCCAAAAAGAAATACTGGACTATGAAAATGGGACGGAGGGAGTAATTTTTATTAGATTTGGCCGAGCAAATTTTTTTTTATTAGATTTGGTATAATTTTTATGCCCCCGCTCGGCTAGGGAATAGAAAATGTATGATAGTAAAGCCAAAAGTTAAAAAAAGTAAAGTCAATAGGAAATTTATTCACCGTAGTAGTAGTAAATCAAGAGGCGATTCGATTTTTATTTTTTAAAAAACAGTGTGAAAAAGTCGGTAATCAAAAGATAACAGACGAGCCTAATCACGCACATGAAAAACACACTACGTACAACTCACAGGAAATCCATGTTAACCACTAAAAAATAAGGAGCATTTAGGGCAGCCCCAATAAGGCTCCTTAAAGAGGAATTTTAGCCATAATAGGGAGGAAAGTGTCAAATCAATCCCCCAACAACCTCAATAAAAAGCTCCTTATTCTACTTGGATGAACAGTGCCTCCCTAAATCGCTCCTCATTTAGGGAGTTACTGTTCACTTCCTTTTTTTTTTCCTCTCTCTGTCTCTCTCTTTTTAATAATAGAGAGGATTGTTGGAGTTTTGAAAGAGATGTGAGTATGTAAAGTGAAAAATATGCACTGTTCACTACTATTTTTAGCTCAAAATTTACTGAGACTGTTGGGGATGCTCTTAGGGTGCATTTTCCAATTATAGAATTTTAGTGGTTTATGCACTTTCATAGGGTACCCTAGGGTTTTAGGCACTTTCATATGGTACCTTAGGGTTTGGTTTTAGGCACTAGGGTACCCTTGGGTTTAGTTTTAGGGTGCACTTTCCAATTATAGGATTTTAATGGTTTAGACACTTTCATATGGTACCCTAGGGTGTTAGACACTTTCATAGGGTGCCTTAGAGTTTAGGTTTATGCATTTTTACAGGGTGCCCTAGGGTTTAGGTTTAGACACTTTCATAGGGTTTCGGGGGGTTTAGGCATTTTCATGGGCTAGCGGGGCATTTTTGGAATGTGTGGGTGATTTGACCTCTTGGTATTAAGAAAATAATTTGCGTTCTATTTCCATGATTGACCTCTATACCATGTCCTTCTCGAATGAAGACCCATAAGTATATTGGAAAGCAAAAGCTCTATGATATTCTAAGTATATAAGAGGGTGTTTGGGAGCCTACTTTTCAGCTTTTCATTTTTAACTTTTTGGCTTTTTGATTTTTTGGATTATGGCCAGAATGACTTTTAAATCTGGGATAAGTGTTTGAGAGAAATGTGTAGAATGCATTTTGGGAGAGAGAGATGAGAGAAATTCATAAGTAGAAGTTGAAAAGGAATTGTAAACCTCCTTTTTGATTTCTTTTCTCTATCCCCAAAAATGGAGAAATAATTTTTAGGAAAACTCTTTCTCCCCTTGGCTGCCAAACACCCATAAACCAAAAAAGAGAAACCAAAAAATCAAAAAAGAGGCTCCCAAACGGAGTCTAAGTAGGGTATTGAACTTCACACCCTCTTTTTCAACACTTGCACCCCTTTTTTTGTTTTTATTAGGGTAAAATTACTAAAATACCCCTCCATTTTATAATCCCTGTGGGGGTGTAGATGTTGAAATAGAGGGGTATTTTAGTAATTTCATCCTAATACAAACAAAAAGGGGGTGCAAGTGTTGAAAATGGGGTGTGAAGTTCAATTCCCTATAAGTAAACGTTTAGACAAAAATATGTCTAATTAAATCGGCATCTTCGTGTTAAAATCCTGATTCCAGCCACTGCTAATTACAAATCAATGTTTGATTTTTATTTGCGAAATGTCGTAATTCTATGTGGATATAGATCAGCTGGAAAATGCACATAAAGTTTTTTTAGAAATTTCTGAAAGCAAACTATGCATGGATCGATCCTTAGACTCATTAAGAGAGTTCGATTTTGTTTCTAGAAGGTAAATATGAATACTCGGGGTTGTTTAACTCCTAACTTATTGGCTTTAATTTCCTTGAGTCAGTTTTTTGGATTAATGTATTGTAAGATAACGACATATCTTGTAAAACACAGTAAGTCAGTCAGTTTTTTTTGGATAAGTCAGTTTTGTAAATGAAATCATTAGGATTGTCCTCACTCCATCCGCGGCCACATTGAGCAATTGGAGTCGGAATAATACTATATGTATTGATTGATTAGTTTTGATTTATGCAGGTGGCTACTTTTATTGAATTTCGTATAGATTTAATGCACACAAAATTCAATCCTCAGAGCAGTGCAGGCAGTTCTCTTCCCTAATGCGTAGGCTTACGACATGTATAAAAAGGGTTTATGACCCAATTGGATACTTAATTATTATGTAAGCATTCATTTTACATGTTATTTGAGTGATAATTTCATAGGCTTAATCCTATTTTTTAAAATGTAATTGAGTACTGTCGATGGCATTGTTGAATCCTAGATCAATTGGATTGGTTAACAATAATAACGTGTTATTGGTTTTAATTGCAATTAAATTATGTCGTTGCACGCCAAATATTTTGCTCACCCAAGGACAAAATCATACTCCCTCCGTCCCAAATTGCTGGTCCTCTTTTCATTTTGGGATGTCCCAAAATATTTGTCTCTTTTCTAAAAAACATCCATCAAAATAGGATCACTTTTTCAGTTTTACCCTTGAAAAAGACTTTTTCCATCTCAATTGGTTTGTCCATTATCTTTTATTTGTAACGGTTCTTATGATTTCAAAAACTTTGTATAATAAAACTAATTGATATCTATCAAACAAGATCCATATTGCATATGTTTTGAGTTTCATATAAAAAATTAGCCCTACAAAATTGGCCACAGTAATATTGACTGAATTTATGGGCAAAACAGAAAAGATAATACAAAATTTTCACACCCTTCAAAAACCCACTTTCCCAAAAGGGGCAAGCAAATTGGGACGGAGGGAGTATTAAGGGGGTGTTCCGCTAAGAGAGGTTTTTGGTTTTTTGGTTTTTCACGACTTTTTATGTGATGTATTATGAGAAAGTGAATGCCTCAATTTTAAGAATAAATTGACTTTTTGATTTTTTTGAGTTAACGGAATATAACCTTAGTCAAGCCGTATTTTGAGGCATGTGCATACGCTAGCATGTACCTATTTAACAGGGAGCCGCTTCATGGGTCTTTAGTGCATGATACGTCAGTAGTGACTAGAATGACTTGGAACATTTCCTAACATCCAATCCATGTGTGCCATTAAAGATGTCAATTGGGCTCGGATAACTAATTACTCCATGTTAGGCATGATTTTGTTCGATGTCTGAATAGAATAAAGCTTAAAGCATCCTCACTTAGAGCATATCTGGTGCACTGTCTAAATTTAGCTCTTAAGAGCATTTTCAGTGCATTTCCTAAATTTGGCTTAAAGTTGACATAAAGCAAAAGTAAGGTCAAATTTTGTGCAAGAATTTGCTAATTTAAAAGTGCGAGTTTACTCTAACGAGCTCCCTAACATTGACTCCTAAAGTGTACCTTAGATTTTATTTATGCACAAAAACTATAACAAGTGAGTCTCTCATTTCCCCCCTCTCGTCTCCTTCTCTCTTCTTAATTCTCACGACCACTAGGAGCCAATATTGGGAGCCTAAGGGCATCTACAGTGGGCTTCTAAAATAGCTCTTAAGTGAGACTCATAATATTTATCAGTTAATTTGCTCAATTGTGGTATTCAATATGGGCTCCACATAGAAGCTCTTAAGGATGACTCATGGCTCCTACCACCAGCTTAGTTTAGGGAGGGAGTTCGGAGCGAGGAGACGAGAGAGAAGGAGAAGAATAAGGGGAATGGGGGATCCAACTTACATTTTTGTGTGCATAAATAATATTTAGGACATAGTCTAGGAGCCAATTATAGAGAGTCCATTAGAGTACCCTCACACTCCCGAATTAGCAAATCCTTAACATACAAAGTTGGACTCCACTTTCGCTTATGTGTCTCCTATAGGATTCATTTTAGGAGCCAAATTTTGGGAGCTTGTTGTGGATGCCCGTAGGAGCCATTGTAGAGAGTTTATTAGAGCTCGAAATTGAAGAAATACTTAAGGCCTAGTTTGGGTAAAAAGTAAAAACTGATTTTTTCGTTTTTTCGTCTTGTCCTTATTCAATTTTTTTTTTCATTTGTTAGTTTTGCATAAAGTTTTCTTGGTTTATTGATTTGTCTCGTCGAGACGAATCCAAAAAGTATAAAATTATGGCCGAATATTTTTTTTTTATTAAAGCCAAAATTAATCCAATAAACTAGTTTTGCACAATTAGACTGCCCTGAAAATAGCTGTATTGGCTACTTTAAGTACTTGTATAACTTTAAGTACTTGATCCAATTGTCAAAATTTAGGATCCTAATTGTGAATGAATAATTAAAAAGCGGATCAACCACATATAATTTTATCAATGAGCTGATTTTTTTAGGAGTGGCTCAAAATATTATTTAAAAAATTAATAAACGGCACGGATTATTTGTGTGGGTCTTCAAAGTGGGCCCCACGGATCCATCTCGCACAACGTATGTACTACTGTATTATTTGTACAAATGTAGAAGAGAGAGAAATAATGGTCTGTCAGTTGGAGGCCCCGCAGAAAAAAGTGGAAACTGGTAGTGCTGTCCAGCGGATCATTCAATCCGCCTAATCCGATCCGTCCGTTAACCCATCCATGAATGTAACGGATGGTTCCAGATCGAGAATTTCTTGTTTGGCGGTTCCGGATACGGTTCGGATCGGGTTCGATCCGTTCAATTCGCCCAATAATCCTTATTTAATCTGCCAAATCCGCCCCGATCTGGAACCGATCCGTTCGTATGTCACCTATGGATGGTTCCGGATCTTATAAATCATAAACCGCTCTGAGCGGTTCGGATTAAATTCGTATTCCAAACCGTGGACACCCCTAGAAACTAGTATTCGGAAACCAAACCGAACATGACGTTATGATTCGAAACTTAGGAATTTGCTCTCTTTTTGAGATTTCAGATTAAAAAACTCTTAAATATATGCTACCTTATGGGGTCAGTTATTAGGAGTTTGGTTTTGGTTTTTATTTTTTTGGTGCAACCGAAATTCATCTTTGAATTATTTCAGACAAGCAACATGATGGGTTAGGAGTACCATATGATACATGCGTGAGTGCCGGGAAAGGAATTTGGGAAAAGGGTTTCCACATTAATAGCACATTACTCTCCCCCTCTCAAAAGATTAGTCCATTATGAAAAAATGTGTAATTTTTATATGAAAAAATGTGTAATTTTTAAATTAAAAAGTAGAGTACTCATGTTCATAACATTATACATTTTTTCCATCAAATAACAAAATCAATTGAGATATATATTTAATTTGATATGAATTTTTTTTAAAAATTATGTAAAAAAATACTTTATTAATAATTCATAATTTTTTATGTATTTTTCTTAGTGAACTAGCGAGTAGGGGTGCAAACGAGCCGAGCTGAGCCAAGCCGAGCTATGTAGAGTTCGAGCTCGGCTCATTTAATAAACGAGCCAAAATTCGAGCTCGAGCTCGGCTTAAGCCCTTAACTAGCCGAGCCCTTATCGAGCCGAGCCAGAATAATTTACTTAACGAGCCTCCTTTAACGAGTCGAGCCTATATGAACGAGCCGAGCTTTACCGAGGTCGTTTACTAAACGAGCCCAAAACTCAAGCTCGAGCTCAGCTCAATTTCTACGCGAGCCGAGTCACGAGTTGCTCGCGAGCAACTTGGTTCGTTTACAGCCCTACTAGCGAGTGAGTATTACATCAACATAATACTAAACGTGGCAGAAAAATAGTAACTCTTGTCAATACTCCCAGTCACCCACTAGAGCCAGTGGGCGTCCCCGTCATGGGCCATGCATGCAATAATTTCCTTGGTCCAGCCATTATTCATCAAAAAAGGGATTTGGGAGAAAAACTTGCAAGCAGATTGGGCACCGCTACGTGCTATTCTTTGACGCATTTGAGCCGTCGAAATATATTTTGGACGGCTCAAATTGAAGGGTGGTATTTTTGTAAATTTTAGGTGCAAATTTACCCCTTTAATCTAGGTCGTCCAAAACATGTTTAGACGTATTGAATGTGCTGACGAGTACCACTTGACGGTAGCCGCAAGTTTTTGCGAATATTTAGGCATTGAGGTGGGATTTGGCCTAAGTAGTAAATTAAACTTTTCTGTTTTTTGCTGCTTTAAATACTTGTACTCATGTGTAAAGTACACAAACTTTTTAAATACCAAAAATAAAAAATTTAGTTTACTACGTAGGCCAAAACACTCTCGTATTTTGAGAAATTTCATGTTCCCCTGTCTCAACCTCTCTTGTAGCCACAAAATAGAATACTGTAATTGCTAGTCGCAAAGGCGAACAACCTTATTAGTGATCGTCGTTTCGGAAGGCTCAGCAGGGGGCGATTAGGCAACAAAATGTTTTGTTTTATTTTTTTATTACTAATTGTGTTGAATGTCCTAGCATTTCCTTTCAATTGTATTGGATATCTTATACTCCATTCGTCCCTTTTTAAATGTGTTGCTTGAGAATTTCAATTTATTTTTGTTCAATTTTTATATCTATTTTCCACTACTTACCTTTATCTATATAATAATACGCACTAACTTTTTAAAAATGAATCTACTTTTAAGGGCAAAATAGAAAATATACCCACTAACTTTTTCAAAACACATATTTATTAAGGGACAGTCTAAAATAGAAAGTTAAACACTATAAAAAGGACGGAGGGAGTAATTTAAAACAAAAGTAATTTTGCTAACCATCATTCAATGGTGATAGATACAGAAACTTTTTTTGGTTCATTTGTTTTGATAGAATAAGGCCGTCGAATTAATTTTACAAAGTTTGAGACAAACAATAACATGAAAATTGTACTATTTTTTAATTCATCACTATTAGTTCCGTCAAACTAAAACATGCTGTAACATTGAAAGACTTTTGCTGATTGTTGTACATTTTTCAGGAATATCAATGCGTTAGTAGAAATTTTTTTGGGTGCCGAGTGGATATTGCCACTTGATACCCAAGCATGGTTCGAGCCGTCCAAATGTATTTTGGGTGGTCCAGAGTGATTTTCTCTCTCTCTCTCTCTCTCTCTTCTTTTTCTCTCTCTAAAATCCAAACCGTCGGATCTCGTTGTGGATGACTGAAATTGTTGAGCAGTTACCATGTGTACAATACCCACCTGCATTGAAAAATTCTCTATAGTTAGTATAGTGAATTACCATTTTTCCATAAGAAGTTGGAGGAATATGACTGGAAGATGGGTGGGAGACAGGTGTTTCGAGGGCAGGTGATTTTGTCTCGAACAATAAAGGACTGAAATGAATGTGTATGATTGTCATTCATCAATAGGGCTGGATTAGGAGGATTGTTGCTAAGATGTGTGTGGACATGTGACCAAAAGTAATTATAGATGTGACCCCTTGATTTATTATTGGTTACCTTTGCTTTGTACTCACTCTTCGATCTCTGCAACCTTATCAAATCCAACATGATTTTGGTGAAATTTGGTCCCATTATATAGTACATTTGGAGCACGTATGTGAAATGACTTACGTTTGCTCTAGAAACTTATGGAATCTCCACAAAAAACAAAAAAAAAAAAACACTCCATGTGTCCTACAATTTTGGTCCTTAATTTTGAGAAGAACCCAACTATGGGTACATCATTATTTTGGTGGACACCAAATATACACTCCTCGTGAGGGATTCATTTCGGAGTCCCACTCTCATAATCAGAACTGTTCAATTATTTAAAATATTATTTTATGGGTCTTTGCAAAGTTCATTTGGATATTAGTAAATGCTTGATCAATTTATGTAGTAGTTTTTTCCCCAACAAATTCAGGGACGAAAATTGATCTTTTAAGAGAGTCTTAAAAACATGTTTTAAGAAGATAGTGTACCCAATAGTTTATTGTTTTGAGATACTGTAACAACTTGCGTCAGTTGTCCAGCTAACTTTTAGCCTAACCACGCTGCTCAAAAGGTTAATCTCAAATTGTACAAGAATTGCCTGATCCTCCTAATATATCAAACTCCTTTTTGATATTTAGTCGATGTGGGACAAACCCACCGTATGGGTTTTCACAATCTATTTCAATTTCCTACATCGACAATCAATAACTGCAAGTCTCCTTTGAAAATTAGCAGTGATTTTCACTACTACCTTAAATCTCACTCATAAAGTATCTTTTAATTATGTACTATAAAGGTATTGCATGGTAGCTTTCAGAACCCATCTTTTACTTCCTGATCACCCTTTGAAAGTTCTGATTTAGTGTGTGGCATAATCTATGGTTCTGTTTTTATTTATTTATTTATAAAAGACTATAAAAACTAACTGCAAAGCTGAATCTTTTTCAAGAGCTGAATTAAGAACCCTAGTTTTGTGTAGTTGATTCTACCATATCCATTTTGCTTGTGTATGAATTGGCAACGTCCTGTCAAAATAAACTAAGAAAAATGTTTAATTCGATTGTGACACTGTGACCGAGGCGGCTTCACAAGTTGAAAAATGCAAAATTTGGTCCTTCACAATTATATGCAAAATTTTAGCCTTCACGATGTTACAAAAACCATATTCTCCATGTTCTTATATTATGCACTTGGTAGGGGCCGCTTTGCATTGCTTTTTAATAAAACAAAACGTGAAAAATGAACTTTGGCAAACAAATGAAACAATGGCCACAAATTTCAATGGTGGAGATCCTTCTTTCTATTACTGATTTTGTTACATGTTCTCCATACATTTACTTCTTTTTAACATAAGTTCAACAAGAATGTCTGACACGGGTTTGGGGATTCTGTAGTGCATGTTGCACAGCAAACTTTGTAGGGCAATATCTCGACATAGTTTTGCATGGTGGTTCATCTAGCAAAACAGCCCAGGCAAGCAAGGAAAAATGACGAAGCTTAAGAAATAGGAGTACGTATTGTGCCGAACAATTTTTTTGAAATCCTCAGAAAAATTTCGATAAGAAAAATCTATTGTGCCGAACAAAAGGTAATGAGTTTCACACCTTATTTTTTTGATAATTGCACACTCTTTCTTATCCTTAGTGAAAAAAATGGTACTCCTCCATAAAGATATTCTACAAAACACAAGAAAGGGTATGACATTATAAAAAAAAACGGTGTGAAAACATTTCCGCTTAAGGGTATGTAATGATTTTCTTAATTGTACATTTTGTAAGTTTTATTAAATAAAATGATATATCTAAAAAATAAAGAGTTTATTGGTATACAAAAAATCAAGTTGATAACCTCAAAGGATTGGCCTGGCATTTAAAAATTTATTAATTAATTTCTCCAATACTTTTCGTTTGGAATGGCAAAGTTTCCCATATTTACTTCTGCTTTGCAAACATCCTTCTAGAAGAACACATATAGGGTAAACATTACATTTGGTACTATGGCCTCGCTTGGCTAGGGTAAAGATCAAGGGGAATAAGTTATAGAGGGGGATAAGATAAGAGGGAATATTATTTTTGGAGGGTTGACCCACATTGATGTGATGTTTATGGAGGGTGGATATATGGTTTGGATGAGGGATTAAACATGAAGATAACTTTTGACTTGGTTTGGATGTTTTATAAATAAGAGGGGGTGAATTGTGGAAAAAGTTGTCAAATGACTCTTTTACCCTTGTGCAAAATTAAACTTGATTATGTATCAAATTAATTATATAATTGACTTAATCTAATTAATTAATTTTGGACAATTTCAAGCTATATAAATTTATTTTAATGAAATTTTAATTTTTTGTAATAATTTTACTTAAAAAAACGTTAATAAAACTATAAAACTATAGAGATTGTAACCGAAGTCAAATGACTTTTTTTTTAAAACCATAGAAAAGAACGAGAACTATAATGTATGGGATTAGATCAAAGCCCTTTTTTTGAAGTCAACTTTGATTGGATACCAACCATTAGATCAAAGTGATTGGATATGAGCCATTAAATCAAAGCCCTTTGATCAAAAAAGAAAAGATTTACTTGTATGGGATCACAACCCACCCACCATTAGATCTTGGCCCTTGATCAACCATGCTACTGTATAATAAGTTCATAACACACCCATCAGTACAACTCCTCCCTATCTCTCTCTCTTTCCATAACAAAGACAGAGATCAAAAACCAGATCTGCCATTCAAAAGGAAAAAATCAAACCAGAACCTCCACCCCCAAAACTTACAATCGGCTCCGGCACCAATCACTTCAGGTACTTCTCTCTCTCTCTCTCCATCTACGTTCATCTCTCTCTAAAGATTTATAATCTCAAACCAGATTTGATTTTTTTGTGAATCTGAAACCAAACTTATTCACTGCAGAGATGGAGGGTGGGGGTTTGTAAAGGGGATAAGGAGGGCTACAATGGTCATAATCACACCCCTCTGCAACCAGATAATTTTTGGGTAGCCCAAGGGGTGCCCAAAAATTATCAGGGAGAACACCCCTTAGCGTGAAAATGAAGGACGGGGTGAAAACTAAGAGGGGAGGATTTTGGGTTGCCAATCGGGGGGAAAGAGATGGGACCCACCTATTTCAGGGGTGAAAAGTTATGGGGGAAGCCTTTACACCCAGCCAAACGGGCCCTATATGTTTTCACTTCCAGCCGATAATCTAATATTACTTAATATAAAACCAAGGGTCTGTAGCCTATCGATTATCTCTTGATTCTTCCACAAGCGAGACCAGGGTTTGAGCCTCGGCAGAGGCGTTTGGGGTTTAAGGCTATGAATAGCTTCTAGAACCCCTCTATACTACCTCAGTAACTCCTCCGCTAACCCCTCATTGATGTATATCGAATGACAAAAAACAAAAAAAATATAACTTAATATAAAATATAACGGTGGTCACAATTTCCATAGGGAGTAAGATCATTAAATAACATGAAGTCTCATTTAGGATAATTCCTCCCTCACAATGATGCTTCCGCGATTCGAACCCATGACCTCTTGGCTCTGATACCACTTGTCGGACTGTTTTTTCATCATCTCTCCTAAAACCAATTGATATTAGGAAATGTTTCAATTAAGTCTTTTATGGCATTCAATATGGCACCTGCAAGTATGTTTTTAGAGCAGTCGCAAGGAGTGACATCTGTAACCAAATCTAGGGACACTCCAGGCCTAACAAAGACCATAAAAAGTACTTAAAAGCTGACAAGGTGTTCCACTAAAGGTGTTTTTAAAATAAACTGGCTTTTCATAGTTTTTTATGTGATGTATTATAAGAGAATAACCTGATTTTTGAAATAAACTGTTTTTTTGTTAGTGGAATGGGGGCTTGAATCTTTTTAAGAGTTGAACTAAGAGCATTTCCAACTGTCTCGGTATATCTCCGGCGAGGCCATTTTGGCAACGAAAAGCCCCC
>JAXBDA010009068.1:0-13363 GCA_036023075.1 Gaultheria prostrata
TAAAAACTACATCTAAATATCATACTTTGAAATTCAAAAAAGATTTTGGACACTTGATCATGATACATTGCTCAGTTTATTTTTGAATCACAAACCAATAACTTTGTGCCACTTGTCGCAACCGTAGAGCTCCTCACGAAAACTCATTCTGCAATAATAATATAGATAGATATTGTATGTCAAGCATAAGTTATTAAATAAACTACCAATATTATCTATTTACCAAAAAAAAAACTACTCATATTTTAAAGAAATAGTACATACTTAGAAGAATATACAGTAACTTTTTTCTTTCATTTCACTCACTCTTACTTTCCTTCTCTATCATAATTTAAGTATATTAAGTTGGAAATTTTTGAATTTGGATTATCTTATTTGGCTCATTTTTTATTACAAAGATCCGCACACATCACGAGATACTGGTAGTGATGGCATATTACTGGATCAAGCGAGAATAAAAGTCACTTGATATTCGAACCCTAACCTTTTTCTTCATTTTCATTCTTTAGACTTTTTCCGGGTATACAAAAAAAGCCAAGAGGAGTGAAAAGTGTAGAAATTGACTAAATAATGCATGGTTTCATTTGAGTTTTCAACATCTAAACAATTCCAGCCCGAAGGGTTAGTTCAATTGGTTGATGGATTTGCTCCTTCTACAATTTATCAAGGTTGAATTTTTGGAGTCAGGTCCTAAAAACGTAATTTCTCGTGAATCCTCTTGTCCAGACGTGGATGACCTATTTTTGACCGAACTGATAAAATGGACTAGAAGAAGTGCCCGTAAGCGGACATCCCTAATCCTAAAAAAAAAACAATTTACGGAGCACGGACTTTTCGTGCTTTTCGGACAACAACAACGGCAAATAAAATGAATATACGATATCCAAGAGACCCCTGAAAAGTAAGTTATGTAAATTAAAGGGAAAATCTATGGGTACACCATTTTGGTGTACACCAAATGTACATCACTTCCGAAGGATTCATTTTGGGTCCCATACAAATAATCGGAGCTGCTCAATATTCTTTAAATGCTTTTTTAAGGGCCTCTGTGAAAAATTAGCTCATTTTAACACCGATAATGACTCGATCGATTTTGCGCCCAATTTACTGACAGGAATTTGGGCAAATAATCGATCGAAACCTTACCGATGTTAGAATGAGCTAATTTTTTACAGAGGTCCTTAAGAAAATATTTTAAAAATATTGAGCGGCTCCGATCATTTGTGTGTGACTCATTTTAGATCCCACAGAAGCGGTGTACATTTGGTGTACACCAAAATGGTGTATACCCCTAGCATGATTCTTAATTAAATTCCAGGATTCTATGGTATAATTGCTGATGGATTCTTATCGTAATGGAACGAAAACAAAAAAGAATCAGCGAAAAATAAGAAAAAATAAGTAAGGTGTAATTTGACTAATTTAATGTATTTTTAAATCATTAACCTATCCTCTTTGGCAGTAAACTTTTTTAGGTGTTCATCAAAGTATTAGACTTAATCAAAAAGTAAAAAAGGAAAAAAATGTCAATCAAACTTTAAAAAATTCAGAATTTTTTTTTTATTGCAAAAGAAAAATCTGCTTTGGATTATTTTGGTTTGAACTCTTTATATTTGGTCATAGATTTTTTACTAGCTTTTAGTTTGTTTGTTTTTTTTATCATTCGATATACATCAGTGGGGGTTAACGAGGGAGTGAGTTAGTCCAAATGGAATCTAGAAGTTACCCATAACCCTAAACCCCAAACGCCTTTGCCGAGGCTCGAACCCTAGTCTCTCTTGTGAGAGAACCAGAAGATAACTGTAGGCTATAAACCTTTTTTTATTTATCAGATAGGCTATAAACCTTTGGTTACTGGAGTTTTTAGCTTACACTCCTCAAGAAAATATCTATTTCAAAAAGTGGAGACAAAAATAATAAAGGTTTAAAAACGAAGTATAGTTAAATATAATTTAAACAAAATTTGACCTCAATAATCATTTCATTTTGCAATAAAAATAAATGTAATTATTTGATTGGGGATAAAAGTCAAAAGATAGGAAGTTGATATGCTTCTACCATGTAATGAACAAAAAGACCCCTTAATTCCCGGCGGCGGTTCGGCGTATCATAACACGCCCGTGATTATTAATACAACCCTGAAAATTCGTGCTTTTTTTTTTTTCCAGTTTTAAGGCCTCTTTTGGGCTAATTTTTTCAGAGTTTTTTGGCACCGTTTTTTTTTTTATTGTTGTTTTTCTTAATTTTCACTAAATTTAAATAGTATAATTTTTACATTAAATCGTTCTATTTAATGAGAAGAATAAAAAAATATAAAAAATAAAGGGCAAAGTCCAAAAAAGTTTCACCATAAAAAGACAGTCTTTGAGTTTTTATTTTTTATTTTTATCTTCGTACGATTTTTTTTCAACTTTGGTTTATATTTTTGCACTCCTATTTTTCTTGATTTTTTTTGTCGAGACGAACGGTGTGGTGTAAAAATTAAATCCATATCTAGTAAAAATTATCTAACCATCGAATTGGTTCGTACATAATAAAAACGCGTGTAAGTTGATCCGAACATATAAATTATTTAAAATAAAATAAAAAAACAAGTACTAATAATATACAACCACATGCACATGTGGAATGTTAGTGTCCCTGTTCAATGAAACTTTTGGTGAGCTAACGATCAATTAAATATTTAAATGTAATGGGCTAGAGAGAGAGAGAGAGACAGAGGGAGCGCAGGTTGGAGATTTCAGGGTTCAAGCCTCTGCTCCTCAATTGGCTATTCAATCTTCAGGTAATTCAATCGTTGATTCTCTGACATGTTTGAGAATTAGAATTTCGAAATGGATTTCATTGGGATTTAGAAATTTTTTTCTTTTCTTTGTTTGTTGTAGATTTCCTACATTGAGCCCGTTTTGTCACAATTGGCCAGATCGCGATCTCTAAGAGCTGGATTGTATAGAAGTTTATGTTTTTTCTATTGCTTAGATTAGTGGGTATGTTGCAGCTTTTTTTTTATTTTATAGTTTTGTTCGAATTTTGCAAAATTGATCCGTCCATCAACTTTCTTCGTCAGGAATCTTATTGGACCCAATTCCTGAAATCACCATGAAAACACAATTCTTAGGAATTCTCACAAATTCTTAAATATTTCATGAATTGGGTCACGGTGGTTTTGATGAATTCTTGTCACCAAACCGGCTAGAGTGCTTGTACCGGTACCGGTGGGGTACCAGGTACCGTTTCAGATTTTTCTTATTATCACTGAATCGCTATTAGTGTAATTTTCCCTCATTGAAAACTCTAGCATATAACATGTATTTAATTAGAAGAAAAATAAAATTAGAAATTGTCTGGTACCTACCGGTATTAGCCTGAATTGGCCAGTACGAACCGGTATTTGAGCCAGAACGGAATTACAGCTTTAGGATACTGGATTTAACAAAAAAAAAAAAGGTACATAACCGCCGGTACAGCATGGGATTCAAACCTTGGTCTGGAATGCCAATTGGGTTTTATGGGAAAGGGTTTGAGCTTGAATTTCTTTAAGAGAAGGAGGTTATGAATGCTTATTCTTTTGATCAATTAGATTCTCCTGCTTTTTATCATTTCTGTTTTGACTTGTGATTTGACATTGCAGGAGGGGATTGAATTTCCTTAAGTAATGGGGGTTATGTCTAGACGGGTATTGCCCGTCTGTGGTAGCCTCTGTTGCTTCTGTCCTTCTATGCGAGCCAGTTCAAGACAGCCCGTGAAACGGTACAAAAAGTTTCTTGGTGAGATCTTCCCTGGGTCACAGGTGAATCTTTGCTTCCCTTGTATTGCTTTACTTGCGTGTTATGTCTGTTACATATAATAATAATTAATTTCCCTTGCTTTGGAAGCCAATTTGAATGATTTTGCAATTAGTCTGCTATTGTATATTGAGAATGATTACTCTATCTCACCACACAACGAATAGAAGGAAAAAAGAAAAGCTCTGGCGTTGAGTACTAACCAGTTGCATCTGTAGTCTAGAACAAGTGGTAGCTTACCAAAGAAAAAAAAGGTCAAATTGGGTCCAATGTAACAAGGAACTTGATGACAGGATGTCTGCTTCACGACATGTCTATTTTGTTTTATTTCCTTTCTTCGATATTTGGGAAGGTTACAGTGAATGAAGTTTCTGCTATTGAGGATATTGTTAGAGGAGTGGCAAGTGATGACCACTTGAACTTATTGGAAGTTGTACCTACTCTAACTCTGTACTTATTTTATTATCCTCAGTGCTTATCTTGTATTTTGATTTCTTGGCTAGTTGTTTGGTTTTTGTTTTCATGGTTGTAATTTAAGATTATGATGGCTGTAGTTCTATTAGGAAATACTTTGGATTCTTTCTCGAAAGATCTTATCTTTACTGCCAAATAAAAGAGGAGATTTATCATCTTTAGAACTCCCTGTGGTCTTTGAAAGTGACTCAGAATGTATCCGTATGTGTATCTTATCACTGTTTGCAGAATGCTGAGCCAAATGATCGTAAGATTGGGAAGCTATGCGAGTATGCCGCCAAAAATCCATTACGAATACCAAAGGTGAGATTTCATCCTTCTGTTCTTGAGAGACTGTTCCTTTGCAAAATTCAATTTTCAATTTTTCTATTTTACCTACTTTGTTCCCTGCTAAACTTTTACTCAATTAGTTAGGCACTTCAAATTTGCTGTCTTCTTTTTTTTAGTGTGTGACATATAGCAAAGGGAAATTGAAAGTTGTCACAAGAAAGTTCATGTCACTTTGCTTGATTTAGTTAAAATGTTCTACTTCTGAAAAGGTTTCTTTTTTGCAGTTTCAATTGGAATTTATCACCTAAGAGGCGAAGAGAATTGTTTTTACATTAAGAAATAAGAAAGTCTTGCAAAGTTGCCTAGCCAATTTTGTCAATAAATGCTACTTTTGAATCTCTGTTCTTTATATCAGGTTTATTCGTAGCAGAAATTAACTGCTAATAAGTTTTTGCTACAGATCACAACATACCTAGAACAAAGAATATACAAGGATTTGCGGAATGGGAACTTTGGCTCGGTAAAGGTTGTGCTTTGCATATATAGGAAATTGTTATCTTCTTGTAAGGAGCAAATGTAAGTTGAACTCTTACTAGGTTGAATTTGCTCGTGTTTCAAGTCATCTTCAGTGTTTATACCTATTTTATGTTTTTCCAAATATATTTCCTTTCAATGGCTCCACGCAAAGTACCTTCTGCTCTTTTCGGTTGCAGTTATTATTATGATAAGTTACGTTAATGGTTTTCTGCTGCAGAATGATTTTTGATTTGGCTTGTCCATAGAAAATCAAATGCATTGTACATTTCTATACTCTCTTCCTTCTCAGCAACAAAAGTAGAATGAGCACAACTCTAGACTCTAAGATTGTTTCTAGACTCGCTACAAGTTCCTTTCATAAAACTTTATACTTTCATCGCATATCCTCTTAGTTTATCCAAGGCTAGTTATCCTCACTATTAATTATATATGATCTACAAAGTCTTTGGCTTTTGAGGACTTCTTCTAATATCTTACCTTATATGAATGTGTTTTTGGATGACTTTGATTACATAAAAAGTGATTTGACAACCTCCATTGGGTGTGCATGAAGTGGAGATTGTCTGAAGATACCAAACCACCTTTCTATTTGTGTGTAAAAGTGATGTTAAGGGTAAACTTTAGCACGAACACGGACACGAACACAGACACGGGATTTCTAAAAAAAGGGACACAGACGCGGATGTGGCAAGGGACACGTCAAAAAAAAAAAAATTAATAACTAATATCTATTTTATTCCAATGGAAAATATAGTTATATGTATAAGCATGTAGCTTCAACATATATAAACAAGCATCATGTATAAATCATATTACCTTTTTAACCCAATATATTTGAAGTAATACACATTTACCACCGGAAAAATTAGAAAATTACATATTTAACCCTTGTCGTGTCCCCAAACGTGTCCCTCCTGTGTCCCCACCGTGTCCCTTCCATGTCCCCGAAAAAAATAAATTAAATTAATTGGACAAGCCACGTGGCGTCCCATACCTATTTTGCCGTGTCCCCGTGTTGGACATGGGGACACGCGGCCTCTAGGAGTGCCGGTGCTTCATAGCTTTAGTAAGATCAACTACAAAAAGGTGGGAAGTACCACTCCCTCATGGGTTTAGGGTTAGTTTTGTATCTTTTCGAAAAGAAGGCAAATATACAATGTCTGAAAACAAACGTTTTTCCACAGTTCTTCCAACTCTAGATGACGACTTGAACATGACTAAAATTTCTCATAATTAGACACTATTACTTCTGAAGTTTAAATAATATAATTGTAAGGCCAGGACACATCTCAATGTTGGGACGAAGAAATAAACTTCTTGTCTTCATTTATGAATTCTGCCTATGGATTGCAACCTGTTCAGTTTCCAATTTGTTGCTCAATTTGCAGATGCAGTCTGAATTCATGATCTTGTTCGTTTGATTCCACAAATTTTTGCAGGCCGCTCTTTGCTAGTAGCTTATTAGGGATCGTCCGCACTCTTTTTGATCAGACAGGACAAGATGAGATGCGAATTCTGGGTTGCACTACTCTTGTTGATTTTATAAATAGCCAGGTAAAGCATTCTAGGTGGTAGAACAACTCTCTATACAAAGAAATGAATAGACATGGATTCAAAGAGAGAGAAGACACACAAGTTTGACGTGGTATGGCCGTGATGGCCTATGTCCATGGAAAGATCTCTATTTCCTGACAATTGTATACAAGACACACCATATTTCTAGAACATTGAAGGTAGAAGTAATGGACCTAATGGTAGTTTAAGTACCTTCAACTCTAAAGCTTATCCTTATCCACTAACCAGATAACATAATGTTGTGCCCTATGTTACATGGATCTGCCATTTTGGGTGAAGCACCCATGTCAAGATGGCACAACATGAGTGTGGGTATGTGATTTGTACTGGAGACGGCATTTCAAATCCGCATGCAACATTTTTATGGATTTATCAACTGCGGGCTATGTGGCTTGTATAGTGCACAATTATTGCTTCTTTTCATGGCTTGGGTGGTGGCTTGGGCTGCTATGACTCGCATTACGTGCTATGATTTACTATTTTTTGAGCTGGAGCCAAGCAAGGAAAGTTCAACAAGGCTCCTGGGCTGACTGTTAATTGACTAAAGCTTGGACTTCGGAGCCTAAATTGGCCTACCCATGTTTTTGGTCTAATAAAGTTACACAAAAATAGTTCTTGGCCACTTTTGTACCTCAGTTTTTATGGAATAATATAAACCTAAACGAATATTTTAACGCATCCCTGCATGGCTATTCCTATATTCAAATTTGGATCCATATCTACAACAACAACAACAATAACAGAACCCAATCTAGTCCCCAATCATTGGGGATATGGGCTGGGGATGGTTGAGGACAGACCTAACCTTTGGCAATATGCACAAAGTGGTTGCGCTCAGTATACCACTGAAACAGTGGCCCTCCTAAATCTCCAAGAACCGAGGAGCTACAGGGACGTTTTGTTATAGAACCATGCCCCCAAATCAAAGCCAAAAGGCATCAAGGAGGGCAGGCCTAGAGACCCAAATCAATTTCCGTACTCATTACCATGCTTCCTTCATTCATGGTCAAGAGCATCTCAGTAATGAGTGCGACAAATTTGGATCCATATCTAGATATGCAAAATTTCTAGGCTTGACCATACACTGGCAGCTGATAGCAATACCTGTGTCATGTATCATAGGTCATGAATGTAAAATTCTCCCTCAACATTACCGTCGATCATAAAGTACTGCTCATCTTTATTCCTCTTCAATTTTACTTTTCGTTTTGTTGAGCCCTAACTTTCACTTTTTTTATTTAAATTTTTGTATGCTCATTGTATTGGATGTAAAAGAACAAACAAGACCAACTAAAGTTGCAACCAGATCTTCACCTTTTATTTTCAATCCAAATAATGGGGATTGTGAATGGTGCCAACTTCATTGCTCTCCTTGGGTTTGCAACGTGAGAAATTTGTGAGAGTTCGAGCATACAAAAGTTGCCACGTCCACTGCTCTTGGCATGAATAAAGTTGCAAGAGTTGAAATTTGTATCCAATACAAACAAGTTTCACAAACTAGCATAGAAGCCCACTATGTGCATTATGGCATTGACAAACGGCAATATATATGGGTTGAGATAGAAGTTGATAATACGTTTTCGATAGAAAGAGAATGGGTTGGCCTGCAAGATGCAGCAAGTAAAAGGTTGCAAATGAATCCACCTGCTCTAATACAATGTTAGAAAAATTTGAATGTAAAAATAAATAACAGAAATTAGCGGAAATAGCCTAATTATATAGAAATGTGGAGAGAATACATGAGATTTATGGGGTTCGGTCACACTGTTCTCCCCTCAACTCCAATGGATACAAGAGTCAATCATATATTTGGTTTTGAGATGGATGCTTTTACAAATGCCATGATTTTATTTTCATAGTTGTACGAATGTCATCTTTATGAAAATTTAAATTGCGTTTGGTTTTCTAGTTAATGAAAAGTAATAGTAACCTTTCGTTTTTCATTTTAGCAGACAGATAGTACATACATGTTCAACTTAGAAGGCCTCATTCCTAAACTTTGTCAACTGGCTCAAGAATTTGGAGATGATGAGAGAGCTTTGCGCTTAAGGTCGGCAGGTTTAGAAGCATTGGCTTTCATGGTACAGTTTGTTTCCCACGTTAAACTTTTCTCCATTATCTATAACAACTAGCATTTCTGTATATGTGTTGATTAACTTTTTTGATAAGTAATAAATTTGTTGAAAAGGCATCAACAGATGCCACCCGTGTGCAAAAGAAAGCGAAGAACAAAATGCCAAGATGCCGACAACACCAAAAAGAGACCAATCAATAAACAAAGCTGATCGCCAAAAATATCTAACATGTCTAGGAATTGATCAAGGGTTGGTTTGCACTCCCTCGACTCCCAACTAAACAAATTTGAACGGAAAAAACTCTAGATTAACATCCCAACCTAGGGTTTTGTTCAATTAATAGAATCCCGCATTGAAGTTTCCCCTTGCTTTCAGGCTGTGGTTTCTAAAAGCCATACTAGAAGGTATAAGAAGCAAATCTATTTGTGCCCATTTGGTGTTTGCAGACCAATGAAGATTGTGTAAGCCCAAGGTGGCCACAGTAACTTTGAGTTTAACTTTATGTAAGCCCAATGGCAATGGTTGCTCTCGTTTAACTTTTGCCAAGTGGTAAGGATGAATGACTAGCAACTTAATGGCTATTTTCAGACAAATGCCAATAGTTGACAAATTCATTAATTCTTAATATCTGCCCCAGTGCATCATGGTTGATTGGAATTGCAAATGTTTTGAGGGAATAGAATGGACCTAGTTATATTACAAGGAGGACTGTAGATAGACTGTCTAGGAAGACTCTAGTTAGAAGGGATCAAAAGGGCTGCTACCAATATATATAGGCAATTATACCTAGTCATATATGTACAAGTCATTAGCCCTAAGATTTTCTCTATGGAATTCAGAAATTCTTGGGGATGAGTTAAAAAAGTGGGGGCTGAACAAAAGTTTTACAAACAATATTATAACCTTATGGGAAAGACAATCATTTCCTATATAATTCTTGTCGGATTTAATTAGATTACATGCAGACAGTCTTGAATAATGTTTGTAACATCGATATTTCAGTTCGGTATTTGTTACTCTTTCAAATCTCTTCGTTTCTGTTAAGACAGTAGTGTTCCATATCTTTGATGTTGCTTCTTCGAATAATAAGTAGGGTTGTATTTACTGTTTTGGGTTTCTTTGATTCGAATAATAAGTAGGTTTGTATTTACTGTTTTGGGTTTCTTTGATCCAAGAGTTTACGAGGAATGGAATGGAATGGAACTTCATTAATTTTTCATATTGGAACACTCCATTCAACTATTCAAGGGGGCGATTATCTCCCATAGCAAACCAGTCAGTTTCATATAAATGACAGAATTGGAAAGCCAAAAAAGTGTCCATATCTTTTGTCAACTACGGCTTGTTTGCTAAAATTGAAGAATCCAAGTTGCTAGGATTAAAATGCATGCAAGGTGTTTCCCAACACCGGCAAGGAATAGTAGTACTGCTTGGATTCCGCGGCATTGTTGAACTCTTCCTTGTTCACGTTGAAGTACTGGCACTATTTTTGGGTTGCTGAAATGTTTTGGTAACCGGTTTCCCGTGAGATTAGCTATTTATCGTTGTTTGAATTTTTCCTTCTTGTTGGATGACAGTTTTTTAAAAGTTGAGATATTTATTTTGTACGGTTGTTTAGTTTTCATCCCGTTTTAATGCTTATTTTGTTTATATTTTGCTCTTTTGAGTTAACTTTTTTTTTTTCTTCTCTCTCTGGATTTTCCCGATTTCTCTTCTGTTACTTAGCTTCCATCTTCTCTTATATATGACGTGCCTAGGTGTGTTTGATGGGGGAGCATTCCCATATCTCAATGGACTTTGACAATGTAAGTTTGCTTTCTCTGGTTTGTATCCTGATATATAATCTGTAGACAAACAAACATAATATTAGGAGATTACAACAGATATTGTTGCAAGACTCCAAGCAAGTTTGTTGTAAAATAAATCAAGAAGTTCGCTGACAAAGTGTATTTATTACCTTTGGTGTACATTTGAGTAATGTTTTGATTTTCAATTAGATTATATCAGTGACTTTGGAGAATTACATGGATCTCCCAGTAAAGTCGGGAGACTACGAGCAAGAAATTCCCAAAGAAGAGGATCTTGGCTCATCATTAAAAGAGAACAGCAAGATTCATATCAATTCGAAACCTGAATTGGATCCAGCGGTGTAAGGCTTCACAATTTATGTGAAATTGTGGATCCTGAATTTATCAGCATTTTCTGTGTGCTTGACATCATTCAATCCTTTTTTCATTTGAACAGGGATGCGTCTAAAAGTCCATCTTATTGGTCTAGGATTTGCTTGTATAATATGGCCAGATTGGCAAAGGAAGCTACCACCGTGCGGCGTGTACTTGAACCCTTTTTTCACAGTTTTGATTCTGAGAACTATTGGTCTTCTGAGAAAGGACTGGCCCGTTCTGTTTTAACTTATATGCAGTTGCTGTTGGAGGAATCAGGTTACACTTGAAACCATTTCTCCCTAAGAAGCATGGATAAGGACTCGGACATCGATACAGACAAGTGACACGGCAATTCTAATGGGACATGAACACGGTGGGGGTACACGACAGAAAGTATATAGATGAATAATTATACATATAATGTATGTCTATATTCAAAGATGAATAATTATGATCTATATACGTGTATTATGTATATATGAATGTGTTGTATCCAGAAAACCCCCCGAAAAAACTAGTATTAACGAATCTTACTTTTTATGTTCGATAGAATTATGGTTGAGGCTAGGGTTTATGATGTTGAAAATGTTTCTTAAATAAAAATTATAATATTTATTTAAGTATAACAATTGATCTCTGCAATAAATTATTAAAATTGTAGAATGGTCCTTGCCCCCACCAGTTTTTAACTTGGTCCGGCATGTTCCCTGCTTAAAATTATAGTTGGATGCACCATGTGTTGTGTCCTGTTTGCGTCCCGACCGTGTCCCCTGTGTGTTCGATGTGTCCCCGATATAGAAAGGGCGACTATTTAGGCATGTCTGTGCTTCTTAGGACCTGTTCTCTTACTCCACAAAAGGTCTTCATGCAGCTGTAATGACTAATTTTTTTTTTTGGTTATCTCTAGGGTTAAACTCCCATCTTTTGTTATCTATCTTGGTCAAGCACTTGGATCATAAGAACATTGTCAAACAGCCCATTAAGCAGATTGATATTGTTAATGTCGCCACACAACTTGCACAGAATGCAAAGCAGGAAGCCTCAGTTGCAATCATTGGTGCGATAGGTGACCTGATGAAACATTTACGCAGATGCATGCAATATTCAGCTGAAGCATCAAGCCGTAATGATAGTTTGGACAAGTGGAACACAGAGCTTCAGTCAACTTTAGAAAAATGCATCTTGCAACTCTCCAAGAAGGTTTGTAAATGTACTTTTGATACCTCTCAAGAAGATCCAATAAATGTAGGATATGTCAAAATTATCTTTACTTAATGCAAATGAGAATGTCTCGTTAATAAAAGATGAAAGAAAAACGAGGAAATAAAAGAATAACCTGTAGAGATCACAGATTAAAAATCAATTTACACGGAGATTTTGATTACTTATATATCAAGCTGGTCATTAACAAGAGTGAAGAAATGGATTTTCGTACTGTATTAAAGTACACAAGAAAAGCATACTAGTAACTGATAACAACTTTGGCAACTGGTATTCAGACTTTCTCCTGGCATTTTGAGAGAGAATGGATATGACTCCTTGGACCTATTCTTACATGTATTGCTATGCAAGTCCTCATCACATAGCCTCATTTGTAGTTGTGGTGCGTGTGTTAATATACCTAAGGTCTATTATTTGAATTGTTCGAGAAAAAAGTGGTTTTCAATGTGTGAAGCATTAAGCTTTATAGAAGCCTTTCCTTCTTGCTTTTTTTCTTTCCGATTCAGATGAGTGATTAACCTTGATAATGTTGGATATAGTTGATTCCTTGAGAACATTTTGAACATCAGAAGGCGTCAGCTTGTGCAGCTTCTCCCAAATACCCACTTCCACTTCTCTTTCAAGTGTATAAGCATAGGGTCAACTTGAAATATACTTGTGATTGCTCTTTCTATTCCAGTCAACAGTTCCCCTGTTTCTCTCGCATCTTCAGCTGTAGGCCCGCTTTCATATATCTGTTGCGGTGACATTCCTCCATGTGCGTGTACCCCTTTCTTAATGCTGTTTTAAGTTCATTGTTCTCATTCCATTTGATGCATGATTTTACCAATTAAGTCTATCAGGAGTTATCAATAAAGCATTAAAAACTGAATGAGATCAAAACCAAACCAAACCAAACCGAGCCTTATGTCCCAAATCAATTGGGGTCGGCTACATGAATCCTTTTCCTCCACTGAGCTCTATCAAGTGTTGTTTGCTCACTTAGCCCTAGTAGACTCAAATCTGTGCGCACTACCGCATCTAAAGTCAATTTGGGTCTTCCCCTCCCCGGAACGTTGCTACTCAAAGCTATCCTATCCGCTCTCTTAACTACTGCATCCGATGGTCTCCGATAGACATGCCCAAACCACCTAGGCCTATTTTCCCTCAACTTCTCCTCTATAGGTACTACACCTACCATCTCGTGGACTGTTTCATTTCTAATCCTATCTCGTCTAGTCTTACCACACATCCACCTCAACATTCTCATTTCCGCTACACT
>JAXBDA010009069.1:0-13361 GCA_036023075.1 Gaultheria prostrata
GGTGTGGGGTTCATGTTGGCACGTTTGGTAGTTTAGGGGGCCATGTGACAACAAAGTGATAGTTTAGGGGGTGTTTTTGCGAATAAGCCTTGATTTCCTCCTAATTTCGTTTGTTAGAATGATTTGTTTTATAAGTACTTTAGATCAACGGTTTCACGACATCACTGATGTAATTTGTTTCATTTTACGAAGAAAGGAAATTTTAAACGAATAATTCATCCAACTAGCGATGAAATCCAATCCAATAATAAGTTAAATTGGTAGACAAAACTTTTGCAATAATATTATGGTAAAGATTGGGCATCTTACTCGCGGAATCGTGAACGACATCCTAACACATTGGTGCCACTGAAGTTACACGGTAGTATTTAGCATCTAGTCAGTGTTAGGGCTGGAAACGAGCCGTATCGAGCCGAACTTTAGAATGTTCAAGTTTGTTCGTTAAGGTTTTGAAAAAACTTGAGCCGAGCTCGAACTCACTAAAAATTTGACGAGCCGATCTCGAGCCGAGCTTGCCTAGGTTTGATCCGAACTCGAACATGTTCACGAGTTTTAACGAGTCAAAAATACTATATATTTATGCTCTCATACAGGTCTAAAACTGAAAATAAAATTTTTATTTTGCACATAAATAAGCTCATACATATATAAAATTATGAAAATATATCAAAATTTTAAGTTTGTAATACTTTTAAAAGTTTTATATTCATATAAGATATAAAATTTTCATTATGAACATGTAAAAGTTCTTACATGTTCAAGATTATATGTGAAATTCTTACGAAATATATGCGTACTCTAGGTTCACGAGCCCAACTGAGCCGAATATTGTCAAGTTCAAGTTCGGCTCGTTTATGGACCGAGCCTAAAATTGGGGTCCAGGTCCGTGTGGACGGTGCCACTCTCTTGATGTTTGTTTTGGAAAAGGGGCGATCTGGGAAAAAAGAAAAATTTAGAGTCGCCACCCGGGATTTAATTTTTGGAAAATGTTAGGTACCCGAGGAACCGTTTAGAAAAATAAATATGACTCTTTGTGCCGCTTAAAAAAGGTTTGGTCTGCGAAAAATAGAAATTTGGGTTCGGGAGCCAGGTTACCCGCGGGGAAGGTTTTGTCTGAAAAAGCACCCCGCGTGCCCGGAATTTTCCGGTCTCTACTAAATATTTGTGGGATTTTTATGAAAATATTTTATTGAAAACTTTATCCACATAAATAATTATACGAGCTAATAAAAGAAAATGACATAATAAACAAATAAATAACAATAATGAATCACATTATGCACGAATAAACATTTAAAGAAAATGAAATAACAAAAGTGGGGACATAATAGCAAGAACAAAAGTAGGAGGGGGTGAGTGTAATAAATCACTTATAAGTCTAAGAAAACAGAGCAATGGTTTTAGAAGAACAGAGCATCCAAAATCCCTTTGCTACTGGTGCCGTACGGCACCCACAAATGCACCGCGCGGTGCCAAATTAATGTCGTACGGTTCCCATATTTAAACTTTTTCAAAACTTTATTTTTTTTATCAGAGTAAAAATGGGATGATTTCTTACAATGTAAAAATTAAGTTCTTTGAATCGAAAATCATTGGAATGATTAAGAATGTACCTCCCAATCGAGCAAACAACAATAAACACATCGGTTGTGTTCTCGTTATTGCTCCAGAGACTGGAATAACCCGCAAGTTATTCCGTTTGATGACTAGTAAGTTCACCGGATTCAGAGGAGGTATTAGACCATCCTGAATTCGACAAAATCCCCTCAAGAATGTGAATATTCGTTTAGAAACAAATGGGTATACCTTCAGAACAAACTCTTTGGAATCGAAACTTTACGGACCGTGAGGCTTGGGAAACTTATGGACTCTGGGTTTCTCCGGAAATGGGTTTTGGAGAGTGATTTGTAGTAGCAATGGATGGATAAGGACATGGATGAAGTTTTGACAGAGCTCAGAGAAAAGGTTTCATGGAGTTCTCCTACTGCAATTTTTTTCGGTCCTCGTCTGCCATGGCAAGAGCTCGGTTTATATAGGGAGGGGAATGGCAGACTCGTACGCAACCCAAGATCTTCACGTTAAGGAGTATTCTCACGTTATAGAGACTGCCTTCGATAGCCTTTCGACGTTTTACGAAACCATGATGAGATTCGAGTTGCAGAGCTGCTACAGGATTCGTGCTGAAGGACAGGTACCGTGCGGTGTTCACACTTGCACCATGCGGTGCAACTATGTATGCCGTGCAGTGCAAGTGAAAAAAAATTCTGAAATTTTCAAAAGTGCACCGTACGGTGCACATAGTTGCACCGCGCGGTGTCCCGCGCTGCATTAAAAGCCCAAACTTTGCAAGGCCGCCCAGGGTGCTACCAAACTCCGTTTTGCGCATGGTTGGTACCGTTGGAAAGCTTGATAAGTCTACTTTCTAACCCAAGTAGTTGGAAAGCAAAATGATTTGTACATCAAAAGTTATGACAATTTTACCCTCAGGTGGTCAGAAAAAGAGTCGTTTTGGAAAAATCATCATATCTCCCTCATTTCAAAACGGATTGAGACATATTATATATCAAAAAAGAGGGTTTTAATGTACTAGAAGATGGTCTAGGGTATGCCTTATGTTCAAGACATTTTTCTTGGGTTTCGAGTCCAAAGAGCATTGTTCCAAAGCTTCCGAGGCATATTTTGATCTTTCTCATCATTGGGGATGCACAAGTCATCAAAATTGGGGTGTCTACAGTCCGGCTCGTTTAGTAGACGAGTTGAACTCGAACGAGTTTTTACCGAATCAAGTCTCGAATAATTCGCGAATGGCTCGGTTCATTTGCAGCCCTAGTCAGCATCCACCGAAGTTACTTTGCAGTTGCAATGGATTTGATACTACATGACTCTATTTGAAGGATAAAGATACTAATCTGATCCTCCAAAAACCTTTGCTGGTATTGGACTACTGGTTGTGAAGTTTTGAGAAGAAATCTAAGTGTGTGTATATATATTAGTAGCGGAAACTGGTGCGTAAAGGCGCGTTGGACCGTGATATAATCTCGAACATATGTAAATAAAATAATCTCTCTAGCCAACAAATGTAATTTACACATAGCGCCATCTACCATTTGTAGTTTTCCTATTTTATCATAAATGACAATATTTTTTAAATAGGAATATAATGCTTGAAAAATAAGGAGAGACGGGGAAAAGGGTAGATTTATTAAGAGGATATTCTTTGTATCTTTCAAAAAAAATAATCCGATATCTACAATCTTAACATCAAACTATGATCGGATGGTCAGGGATGTTATGTGTTTGTATGCCTGGACATTTATGCGAAACCTTTATGTTTTAAAATGTACTCCCTCCGTCCCTTTTTAAGTGATCCATACGGGAATACGTGTAATTTCAACCCCTTAAAAAACATATTTCTCGATATAATTTTGTAATTTTTTTATACCAAATTAAAGTGCTAATTGAGTACTTTAATTTGGTTCAAAAAAAAAAAAAACGTTCTACGGAGGTGTAACGTCCACAAAGTACACGTTTCCCAAACGGATCATTTAAAAAGGGACGGAGGGAGTAGATATTAGTACATCATATATGGATATGTGTAATGTGTCTTGGAAGTATTGGGCCATACCTAGCATGTTACAAGAGCTGATTTTGTTAGAATACATATAAATTTAGCTGCTGCCAGTTTTCTATTATAAAAACGAAAGGACGGAAAGAGAGGACCCCCTTGTGTCATTGGTCGACCCACAATCCTTGCACCAAAAAAAAAAGTGAATTTTGTTTTGCGTACAATCTGAGTGTCAAATTCTACTAGCTAAGTCAAACCCAACTGGACTAGGATTATTATTGTGTGCAGGAAATATTAGAACGTGCTCCGCAGATTTGAGGGGTGTCGAAGGGTATTTTAACTCCCAGCAGAGCCCACCGAGAAGAGAGAATTTATTAGGCGGTTCGACAATAAAAATTGTAGACTATAACCACGGCTCATTACTTTCTAAAACTTTATTCTAGACCAATGTTTTCATAAACTGGAGGCCTGAGCTGTTGAACCGCCAACCCAGACAAGGGTTAGTGGAGGGGAAAAAAATTGCACCAAGCAATGGAAACACTCAAACTGAGCTACAAAATTTAAGCCTAATAGGCTTTATAATGGCAAAGCTGCTTTCCAAGTTAGAAATCCCACCAATGTGGGACAAACAAAAATTGAAGCTTTCCTATTCATTTTTTATAAGGAAAATGCTAACGTGAGTGTGCCCAATAGGCACACGTTAAGGTTAAAAAAGTGTATTGAAATGTGTGAAAAGTGTATTGGAATATGTAAAAATGTATTGAAAAGTGTAAAATGTGTATTGGAGTATGTGTTGTTTTTGTTTGTTTGTATGCTTATTATGTGCTCATTGAACACACGTTAACAAGACCCTTTTTATAATGGCATATCTATCTCCAAGTTATAAAATCCCCACATCTCTTGAACAAGAACCCAATTTGTTCTCTCTCTCTCTTCAAATAATACGGAGTAACATATACATGCACAGATGCATATTCCAATCTCAATTTTTCAACTCTTATTCTATTCTATTCTTTATTTATACTACAAAATATGTATTTGACATAAATATGGCATCACACTTAGATTTCGGTTGATTCGGTAATCCGGTCCCTTTTTCAGTTCGCTCACCGGACGGGTTTTAAAAATATTGGTATAGACTACATCGAACATAAATAGCATGTATATCTCCAATTAATTAAAGAGTCAGCGAAGCACAAACCCAACTGACTTATAATATTGTGACTTGGCTGGATAGATACACACACACAAAACAATAACAAAGCAGACATATATAGCTGGATCCAACATCCCTAGAAAGTAAAAGAAGAAGCTATATACTAGTACTAACTATTTTGTGAAAAAAGATTCACAATTGACGGAGTATCATATTCCGGCCAACTTTATAAACACCGGGCCATCGATATTTTCATTGGACTACTATAATAATAAATAAATAAATAATCTACGATGAGACAACATTAATTATTATTAAGGAGCCAGCAGCAAAAATGAGAGATTAATCCCCTCCTAGCTAATTTTATGTGAGTAGTTATATAACCAAACCACCCAACTGATAATCATGAAATATGATCCAGAAAGAAAGCTTAAATATTTAGCAAAAAGTTAATGTCCAAAAGGTCTGCTTCCAACTTCACACAGTTGTATTGTAAATTAATTTTTTAGAACTCCACTTATAGATTAGAAAATTGTGCAATCTAGGAAGGACTCAGTGGAGGATCTAAACTAGATATTGCTGTATAAAACCCCACATACTTACACACAAGAAAAACTAGCATGCATCAACAGAAAGTTAATTAGGTATTGATTTGTAACGTTTTTTGCCCAGATGTTTTGTGTTTTTTTTTCCTTTTTAAAGACAGATACAATAGTGGAGATAAAAACATATTCGATAAATATGTTAAACTTATAGAGTTTGTTTCAATTTTTTTCAAGGCAAGTTCGGTTCTCTCTTCCATCCTCCCGGCCACTGCCTTAACATCTCTATTTTATGAAATTTTATCTTGATATGGTGAAGTTTTGAACAAATTTGATGAATTTCTATGCAAATGTTTATTACGAATATTTATGCAAATGTTATGGACTTCATAGAAAAACGTTATGAATTTTAATAGAGAAATGTTATTAGCTCAAAGCAATTCTACAGGGTCCATATATATATGCGCACGCTCAAATAGAGGTATATATTGTAGATTTTGCCGTTAGTTTATTAAATCGTGTTCTTGTAATTTGTATTGAGGAGGTTCTCAAAGATGGTAAACTTACAAACGCAATGGAGTATATTTATACCTGATGACACAGTTTTTGGCGCGGCTTGATGAAGCACCTGCAAAACAGAGTTAGACTAGGGATACTGGTGTGGTGTTAGCCAACCTGCAGCCTCCGATGCCTAAGTCAGTCCTTTTCCGTAGTAGAATTGAGTATTGTTCAAGTAAGGATAACTGGAACAACATACCTTCTTTGTTTACTTGGCGTCGTTTATATAGGCTGTCGAGGTGGTTGAGTCCGAGTAGGACTCAGAGTCTCACCAATGCTTATCTTCTTAATCCCCTTGGCTTACTGGGTCTCATACTCCTGAACGGAGTGGGACTCCTAGCACGCTTTGGGAACCTTACGGATAAGCCACCGGGCCTCTTGGGCTTATCTTGATCTTGTGGCTGAAGAGTTCGAGTCCTCTTAGGACTTCTGGGCCTCTTGGGGCTGTTACCATCGTCACGGGTGTAAGGGCGAGCTGTTCTCGCCCTCCTCATGGTTCAGGCCTGTCAGTCCGAGCTGACCTTTGGCTGCCGAGCTGTGCTCAAAAGCCAAGGCCGCGTCTATGCACTCCCCAGTCGTGCTGATGCTCGTTGAGCCTTTCTTGATCTCTTCCCGGGCTCTTTACGCCAAGCCGGGCTTATTAGGCTGAGCTGACCTGGTGGTCAATTTAGCCCTATCAGCTACTCCCTTGTTTTTGAGGTTCAGAGCCAATAAGACCCGAGAAAACACATTTAAACCTTTGGCTGTTATTTTCTCCCATTTTTGCGTTTCTTGTAGCATTAAATGCGGACGTCAGGGGTCACATCGTGGGACACCTGGCGCCATCTGGGCCTTCGGACGTGCCTTACCCTCAACGGCCCAGATCTCTTGGCTGAAGAGAACCGTTCGGCGCTTCACAAACCCTCGTATTACCCCTCTTTACTCAAAAGACTCCCATTCTCTTCATACTTCATCTTCTCCACAGGCGATTTCTGCAACGAAACCCTAACTCCCCAGCATTCTTCTGCGAATTCCAGAAATCCTCCTCTAGAGTTCACTCTCTTAGGTACGTCTCTTCTTCCCTTTGTTATTTGATGTATTTTGACCAAAATTACGAGCCCGTAAACCCTGTCAATCCTGTCGACCCTGAGTGGCCTCTCCCTAGTTTTTACGGTTACTGTAGGCTTTTTCATTAATTGATTCGATTTTACAATACCCCTCGCTTAGTAGATTTCGCCCCACTTTCCTCTTTTCTTCAAAAACAAAATTTTCCCTGGATTTTTGTGCGCTACTTCGTGTTGCTATGGTCCTCTCTGTGCTCGGGCCATGGATTATGATGAAGTGAACAAAGACCCTAACTTGTCCATAAATGCAGAACCGAACCTTTTTTTGAATTTGAGCGAGGAAGAAACGATCGATGAGGAAATTCCCCTTCGAATGAACCGTTCTAACAGAACTATAGTGCTTAGGGCTCATAGTCCGACTAACATTCTTATTGTTGACGACATATTGGCAGCTCAGATGGTGACCTATTCTGCTAACAATTTTACTTCCATCATTACTGAGGACGAGATCAAAGCCCTTAGGGCGAGGTATCAAATCCCCAATTCCATCACTCTCCGCCCTCCTACCATGGACGAGCGAGCTTGCTCCAGCCTGGGTGACGAGTTTTGTTTGTACATGGGAGCTTTCGAAGGAGGTCTTCGATTCCCTTTCCCCCAGATTGTTAGGCAGATTTTAGAGTTTTTTGGGCTTGCCCCTGCTCAGATAGCCCCCAACTCATGGAGGCACATAATCGGGTGTGCCATCCTCTGGAAGGCCATGTCGGATGGCCACTCCACCTTGACTGTTGAAGCCTTTCTCCACCTCTACTCTATCAAGAAGCTTCTGAGCTTTGAAGGGTGGTGGTACTTTTCGGAGAGAGACGCCACCAAGCCCATCCTTACAGACCTCCCTACCTCCAACAAGTTTTGGAAAGATAAGTTCATCGTGGTAGGCGGTTGAGGCTGGGAATTCCTGAATGGGAAGAGCCCAAAACCCTATCTGTCCACAAGACGTGGGGGATCATTGTGCCCGAGAGTAAGCTGAGTCGTCCGTTGTACTTGTCTTTTTATATTTGCTGTAATTCACTGTGAATTGAGGCTGACCCCATCATTATTGCTTGTAGGTCGAGGATACTTTGCTATTAGCAAAGGAATCGAGGGTGAGGTAGCTCGGGCCAGAAAACACGACGTCCATTCCGTCAACCTTCTGATCACTGCTGAGAACTTGTCTCAGTACCTGCTCGGTCCTGAACCTTCAAGTACAGTTCTTGCTTTAGAAAGAGGTACTTTAGTTTCAAGGCTTATTTCTTCATTTTAACTTCTGACTTCTTCTTAACTACTGCCTTTGTCTTTCAGCCGAAGCTCCAGAAGAAATGGCAGGGAACAGGGCTAGCCGACCTAACTGCAACCTCCTCAATGAGGTCTGTCGTACCCAGCCTGTTGGTGGACCTCAAAGGAGAATGGGAGCTCAGGCCGCTGAGCTTAATGTTGATAACTTCCTTCAGTATGATGCTGAAGGTTCTCAAGCTCAGCTTCCTTCTATTGATAAAGACCAGGAGCAAAGCAAGGAGAGGAGGGAGGAACTAGAGAGGGAGAAGAGAGAGAGAGAAGAGAGAGAGAGAGAGAGAGAGCAGAGGGAGGAAGATGATCGTGCTGCCAAGAGGCAGAAGGGCGTGGATGACTCCACCCCTGCCGAGCCTAGCTCGCTGAGGACCCATGACGATGGGCCCAGCCTTCTCACCAATAAGAAGCTCTGCCTTGAGCGAGTTAAATTCCTAACCTGCGCGGTTGACGAGCAGGTGTTGGAAATGACTGATCCCGTGGCTCTTGGGACCGAGCTTGCGGTGGACCTCGGCTAGGTAAGTCCTTGCTCTCTTAGCTGTAGTTTTTTTCTCTTTTTAATTCCTTCTATTCTAACTTCTTTCCTCGTTTTCATGTTGCAGGCCCCGGTGCAGACCCTCTTTCTTACAAAGAGGTACGTGAACATGGTAGCTCAGAGGGACAAACTTCTCTCCGCCAACTCCCAACTCGTGGGAGAGAACAAGGGGCTGACCGACGAACGGGATGGGGCGAGGCTATCTTTTACCAAAGCCAAGCAATCCCGAGGCGGACCATAAAGCAGCCTAGGACGAGGTGGCGACCTTGAAGAAGGCGGTTGACACCAGGGGAATAAAGCTCGATGCCTTGGAGCGGCAGCTTGAGCAAGAGAGAGCTAAGGTGGCCGACAAGATCAAGGCTGCACGTCGCCAGGTTCTAAAAGACTTCTTGGCCTCAGAAGAATTTGCCAAGACTCAAGTTTCGTGGTATAACGACGGATTTGAGGATTGCAAAGACATCTGTGCCAGGACATTCCCGGACTACGACTACGCAGTGATCGAGCTCGACGCTCTGGCAGAGGAGGGGGAGGGTGGCGAACAGGCTGACGATGCCCCCTCAAACTCCCCCTCCCGATCTGACCTTCCAAGGGAACAAGATGCGGGTTTTAATCCTCCTGCTAAGCCCGGTGCTGACAACACTGCTAGGGGTCAAGACAGAGACAAGACTCCTCCTCCTCCTGAGACTGTCGCTCCCTCGACTTCTCCTGTAATAGTTAGCCCGTAGGGAACTTTGAATTTCTATTTGTGCGGTTTGAATAATTCTCTGAGTAGTTTCTGTTTTTGCTGGACGATTTCTTCTTTTTTGATGTAGTTAGACAATTTCTTCTTTTTGATGTATATAAATTTTTTGCTTTCGTGATGCCCGAGCTGAGGTATTGCCTTAGCTTCTTAGATGGGAGTTTTTGAACAAGTTGTGCCGCTCCCTACTCCCTTAAGTGCATGGTTGTCTGGACAATTCTGCACTTATGATGGGTTGAATTTTCCTTACTCCATATTGGTTTCGAAGTATGCTTGACGGAGGTATGCTTGCATACTCAACGTTTATTTGAGCTCTGGATGCTCATTCTTGTCCCTTAGGACTTTTGGGATACCCTTAGGAATTAATTCCCGTTGTGTATTTTTATCCTCTTTTGGCAAGGTAAGAGCACGTCTTCTACTTTTGAAAATACACTTTTCATCTAAGTGAAATAATCCAAAGGGCTCTTCTGTCCCTTGGAGCTGAGCTAATCTTGTTGGCTCAGTTTTACATAGTCCCGAGCTCGTTAGGACTCCAGAACTCCTTAGGTTTGGGCCAAGTTGGACTTCTTGCCACGACCTTGGACTTACAGCCTTTTAGACTTTTCAACCTTTAAATTCTAAAGCTGAACCAGATGAGGACTGAAATTCCCTATCGTGGGATTATTCAATCCTCATTAAGGATTGGTAGTTGTTTGCTCTGAACCAAGCTTAGTTTAAATACGATGCAGGCATAAAGGGTAACAATGAAGTTTTATTCATAACTCATAAATAAAAGTTCAACAATTATTTATTCAAATGCTTTTTAAAAGGAAAAATAAACTGAATTTCAAAGAGCGAACTGAGTTCTAAAAATGAAATCTTACTATTTTAAACATAATACTTCTTGAGATGCTCTACATTCCAAGAGTTTGGCACCTCTTTTCCCCTTAGGGTGGCTAGCCTATAGGCTCCGGCCTTGGAGTTCCTTAGCACTTTGTAGGGACCTTCCCAATTGGGGCCGAGCTTCCCGACCTTCTTCCCCGTAGGTTCCACCTTCCTGAGGACGAGGTCGCCTGGTTGGAAGCTAACTGGTTTGACCTGAGCATCAGAGTACTTGGCCATCCTCTGCTGATATACTGCTATCTTGGTAGCAGCTCGTTCTCGCTTGTCCTCCACCAAGTCGAGCTCGGTCCTGAGGTCTTCCCCGTTCTCCCGTTGGTTGAACGAAGCGGTACGGTAATTAAGCAGCTCGACTTCTACTGGGACCACTGCTTTTGCTCCAAAGGCCATTGAATAAGGAGTTTCTCCGGTTGCCATTTTGGCGGTTGTACGGTACGCGCATAGCACAGAATGAAGCTCGTCTGGCCAGGCTCGCTTAGCAGCTCGGAGCCTTTTCTTTATTCCCTTTTTGATCTCCCTGTTGGTCACCTCGGCTTGACCATTTGCCCTGGGGTGAGCTTTAGAAGTATAGTGCACATGTATCCCCTTGGGTTTACAATATTGCCTGAATTCCGAGCTATCAAACTGTTTACCTAGATCGGCCACAAAAACCCTAGGTAAACCAAAACGGCAAATGATGTTCTTCCATATAAAATCAGTGACGGCCTCCGTGGTTATAGTAGCTAGTGCCTTGGCTTCTACCCACTTTGTGAAATAGTCCACTGCCACCACGGCATATTGAATCTTTCTCCTCCCTTTGGGGAGTGAGCCAATCAAGTCTAGTCCCCACTGGGCGAATGGCCAGGGTTCCCTCATTGAGGTTAGGGTTGCTGGTCGTTGGTGAGAAATATTTGCAAACTTTTGGCATCGTTCACATTTCTTAACCATTTCCACGCAATCATGCTGCATAGTGGGCCAGTAATAACCGAGTCTTAGCAATTTATAAGCTAGAGTCCTCCCTCCATGGTGGCCCCTGCAAATTCCTTCGTGGACTTCTGACATAGCTTTCTCGGCCTTGGTCTTGATCAGGCATCTTAACAGTGGGAGAGAAAAACTTCTCCTATAGAGCACATCTCCCATGAGAGCATATCGGGCAGCTCGGACCCTTAGTTTCCGAGCTAGGTCCTTGTCCTGTGGGACCACTCCATCCTTGATGTATGCCGCGATTGGTTCAGCCCATGAGCCTATATACTCAACTACCCATATCTCGGCCAACGGTTTCATTATGCTGGAGCTTTCCAAATACTGCAACTTTACATCCCTTGGGATGGCATCCTCCTTAGTCGTAGCTAATCTAGCAAGCTGGTCCGCCTCAGCATTCTCCTCCCTTGGTACTTGAGAGATGCTGAATTTTGTGAATTTTTTAGTTTACTTTCTTACCAAATTCAAGTACTTGCCCATATTTTCCTTTTTAGCCTCATACTCCCCATTAACCTGCCCGACGACAAGCTGTGAGTCACTTATGACGGCTAGGCTATGGGCTCCCAATGCCTTAGCAATTTGGATGCCCGTAATGAGTGCCTCGTATTCGGCCTGGTTATACGTTGCTTGGAACTGAAACCTTAAGGCGTACTTTAATTTGGTTCCTTCCGGGCTCTGGAGCACCAGTCCGGCCCCACTCGCGTCTTTGGTCTTTGATCCGTCAACAAGCAGTAACCATGGCTTTTCATCTTCATTTACCTGATTTGGGTCCGGGTAAGTGTACTCTGCCAAAAAAATCGGCCAAGACCTGCCCTTTTATGGTTGACCTTGGGTGATAAGTGATGTCAAACTCCCCTAGCTCAATCGACCATTGAATTAGACGTCCTGAGGTCTCTGGGTTGTGAAGAGCTTTCTCAACGGTTGATCTGTGAAGACTTTGATCGAGTGAGCTTGGAAGTATGGCCTTAGCCTCCTTGTAGCAGTTATCACTGCAAAGGCGATCTTCTCAATCCTGGGATATCTTGTTTCTGGTCCCCTGAGAGCTCGGCTCGTGTAGTACACAGGGTGCTGTACTCCTTTGTCTTCTTTAATTAAGACCGAGCTGACGACATGAGGAGACACTGCCATGTAGAGGAAGAGGTCCTCCCCGGGTTTAGTTCTACTGAGAATAGGAGGAGACTGTAGGTACTTCTTGAGTTCTTCAAAGGCATGTTCCCCCTCCTGTGTCCATTCGAATGCTTTCTTCAAAATCTTGAAGAAGGGTTGACACTTATCAGTGGACCTTGACACAAACCTGCTGAGAGCAGCAATGCAACCCGTCAATCTCTGAACTTCCTTGGTCGACCTTGGTGGACGCATATCGAGTATGGCTTTGATCTTCTCTGGATTAGCTTCAATTCCCCTCTGAGAGACCATGTATCCCAGGAATTTTCTAGATGCGACCCCGAAGGCGCACTTTAAAGGGTTTAGCTTCATGTGGTATTTCCTTAGCACGCTGAACGTTTCCCATAGGTCTTCCACGTGCTTTTCACGAGAGCTTCTCTTAACCAGCATGTCGTCCACATAGACTTCCACGTTTCTCCCTATCTGGTCTTTAAAAATTTGATTTACCAACCTCTGATAGGTCGCTCCTGCGTTCTTCAGACCGGACGGCATTACCTTATAACAGTAAAGTCCTCGGTCTGTGATGAATGCGGTCTTCTCCTCATCGTCCTTATACATTTGTGTAGACACCCCAATTTAAGCATGCAGTAACATTTCCAAGACCTCGGGAGCAAGTCAAACTGGTCAAACCAGTGCTCACATACCGTACGGTATGTGGCACTGTACACGGTATGTTAAACATACCGTACGGTATGTGTGACCAAGTCAAACTCCCGTACGGTATATGTTCAGGGTTCATTAACCACCTCTCTGTATTGATTTGACAGGTCTGTGGAGCCCTACACAGGTGACGATAGCTTTTTGAGTAGCCTGCAAGTGGCTGATGGAAATCCTCACCCCGTACGGGATCTACTTTCCTGATTTGTGATACCGTACGGTATCCATGGCATACCGTACGGT
>JAXBDA010009070.1:0-13361 GCA_036023075.1 Gaultheria prostrata
CCTCCCTTTTTGGGTACTTCAGAAATTGAATGGTTTGTCTTTGTGTTTGTACTTCTTTTGCTTTTGTTTCGTCCACCTCTAAACCTTTTCTTTAATGGTTTGTACTTCGTAGAATGTTTTCGGTCTAGATCCTACCTCTATTAGTTGATCAAACTCCCAAGTAGATTGTTGATTGCATTGCGTGTGGGTAACCTGCACTCGTGTGGTCAGTATTTTTATTCTACGTCCCACTTCTTTCTTTCTTTTCGTCCTCCGACTCTTCCCTTTTTTCCCGATGTAACTTTGAAAACTTCTTCTTAGCACCTGAGAAGATGTGTCCGTGTTGGTTTGATGCTTGCTAGTCCTCCACATTAAGACTTCCAGCATACGATTTGAGTTGCCTTTCTTGGTTACTTCACAACAGTAAATTTTTGTATGTGAAACTCTCCACCTATAAAAAGTGATATTATCTGTTGTACACTTCTCCCACTTGCTGTTTCGTGTCGTCTCAGCATTAAGAACATGACATGGAGAATTTTAGACAACATTGTTAATTTCAATATCTTTGTGATTGTTTTATTTTTATGTGTCCTTTTGTTTCCTGGGGGAGGAGGGGGATCCATGGGCCATTTAATATTTGTTGTGTGGGTGTTGGGGAAAGGACGTCGGCAAAGAGTTGATCATTTTTTTCTAGAAAATTTGTCCTTGTAGTCCTAGTAAATCAATCTTTTCAATTGCAAATCTTTCTTAAATTTATTGGGTGGTGCGTATTATGCATTCCCCATCAGTCTGCTGGTCCTTCTAGGACTCTCATTCTCGGTTATGGTATATACTATTAGATAAGGAAAAATTTCAAAATGCCCCCCAAACTTTACAGCCAATGTCTCATAGCCTCCCAAACTTTAACTTATTTCAATTTAACTCCCAAACTTCAACTCCGTTATTCAAAATGACTCATTCCGTTTGAATCCGTCACCTCGCTAATGAAAAATGATGAGGTGGAGGTTAACAAAGTGTAAAAACTGTTAGTGGGGGCACAACCGCCCCAAAACGACGTCATTTTGGGGGCAGCCCGTGGGAAAAAAAAAGGGGTGAATTACTATTCAGTGGTGGCCGGCTGGAATAATTCCAGCTTCATGCCACACTTCTTGGCAATCGCAGCAGGTATGGGAAGGAAAAAAATAATTCCACATAAGTGGCACCGCAATTTATATGGACAACCTTACCCCTCAGGGGTGTAAACCGTAATTACATCCACCCTCCACCCTCAGGGTTGTTAACCGTAATTTCTTCCTCCCAAAAACAATTAAATTAGGCGGTCTCTCTCCCCTCCCAAACGTAAACCCCAAAATTGAAATCTCCCTCTCTTTCTGAAAACCCAAAAGCGGCGGAAAATGGTGGAGAAACCCTAGAAGATCTCTCTGTCTCTCTCACAAATCCTTCTCTCCCTCTCTCTTTCTCTCCCTCTATCGATCTCTCTCTCTCAACTCTCCCTCATACTTGACGGACTAGGGCCACCACAAATCTGCAGTAGCAGCAAGTTTGAGGTTGAAAGTGGTATGTTTATATATCCTCCTCCCCTCTATGTATATTTCTGTAATGTATACTGCAAAGTACCCTCCCTGAACGTGTTTTTGCAAGTTTCAATGTGGTATGTTTGTTGCAATCCATGGTAATAAGTCATTAGAGGTGTACATTCAAATAGGTTATTTGGTTTCTTGGTTGAATGTGTTATGCTCTTGAACTTAATTGCGAACTTAATTCCAAAAACCATGAAAAACCAGTACGCCAACTGAGCTTTGTCAGTTCATATTAAGTAGAAAGTATAAGACTATGAAGTTATAATAGTTGTTATTTGCATTATCTGATGTTGTACCTTCTGTCAAAGTTGTTGCACTATGTTTTACCAAACCAGCACCCACTGTGTGTGCTCGGGCTTACAGGACAGTGGTGAAAGGGTGTAATCCACTAAATCGGCTGTCTCTTAGAACTGTGATTTGACTCATCCAGTGGGCAAAGGGGCTAATCCACTCCACTCACTCCACTTGTTGCACTATGTTTTACGAAACACAAGCACTGTGAGTCGACTCATCCACTCACAAATTCTCTCTTACAACTCAAACACGCATGTAAGCATCATCCACGTGGGGGTCTACAGAACTAAACTTTCTCTGGAACATATTATGGCCACTTGAGTGTTAATTTTATTTAGTATCCGTGAAGTCAATAGTAGTTTTGTGATTGAGACAAAATTACTATTTCTCCTTTGCGCTTAAGTGATTATTCTGGCTATTTTTTATAATAACATTGCACCTCAATGAGGACGAATGGGTTGCCTTAATTGAACTTGTTCGATTTAGGAAAAATAACTATTGCTCTTTCGATTAAATAATATTGGACCCTGAGTGAATTAACATTGCGGTTTTTGGAGAATAAAATTGCACACGAGTGAGGATGATTGGGTTGCCATTGTTTTGTCCTAATCCATCCTTTTGATTTAGGAAAAAAGGTATTGGCCCTTTCATTAAATATAATTGCACATTGAGTGAAATAACATGGCCCTTTGTACGAATAAGATTGCACCCAAATAAGGACGAATGGGTTGCCATTTTGTTGTCTCACTCCTAGTTTTTGATTTGGAAGAATAACTATTGCACCTTTGCTTAAATTAGATTGCACCTTGACCTAATTAACATGGCACTTTGTAAGAAAAATATTGCACCGAAGAATAAAAAACCAATGGGTATCCATTTTGTTGTCTTTGTCCATCTTTTTGATTTGGAGAAATAAGTATTGCACCTTTCATTTAATTAGAGTGCACCTTGCGTTATCTATCATGGCACTTTGTAAGAAAAAGATTGCACCCAAATGAGAACCAGTGGGTATCCATTTTGTTGTCTTTGTCCATCTTTTTGATTTGGAGAAATAAGTATTGCACCTTTCATTTAATCAGAGTGCACCTTGTGTTATCTACCATGGCACTTTGTAAGAAAAAGATTGCACCCAAATGAGAACCAGTGGGTATCCATTTTGTTGTCTTTGTCCATCTTTTTGATTTGGAAAAATAACTATTGCACCTTTCATTTAATTAGAGTGCACCTTGCGTTATCTACCATGGCACTTTGTAAGAAAAAGATTGCACCCAAATGAGAACCCAAAATAAATATTGCACCTTTGATTAAATTAGATTGCACCTTGACTGAATTAACATGGCACTTTGTAAGAAAAAGATTGCACCCAAATGAGAACCAATGAGTTTCCATTTTACTTTTTGATTTGAAAAATTAACTATTGGACCTTTGATTATATTAGATTGCACCTTCACTTAATTAACATGGCACTTTTTAAGAAAAAGATTGCACCCAAATGAGAACCCAAAATAAACATTGCACCTTAGATTCAATTAGATTGCACCTTGAGTTAATTAAAATGGCACTTTGTAAGAAAAAGATTGCACCCAAATGAGAACCGAAAATAAATATTGCACCTTTTATTAAATTAGATTGCATCTTGACTGAATTAACATGACACTTTGTAAGAAAAAGATTGCACCCAAATGAGAACCATTGGGTTTTCATTTTGTTGTTTTTGTCCAAGTTTTTTATTTGGAAAAATAACTATTGCACCTTACCTTTAATTAAATTAGATTGCACCTTGGCTTATCTACCATGGCACTTTGTAAGAAAAAGATTGCACCCAAATGAGAACCAAAAATATCACGAAGCACCGAAATGAGAACCGAACATAAATATTGCACCTTTTATTAAATTAGATTGCACCTTGACTGAATTAACATGGCACTTTGTAAGAATAAGATTGCACCCAAATGAGAACCAGTGGGTATCCATTTTGTTGTCTTTGTCCATCTTTTTGATTTAAAAAAATAACTATTGCACCTTTCATTTAATTAGAGTGCACCTTGGGTTATCTACCATGGCACTTTGTAACAAAAAGATTGCACCCAAATGAGAACCCAAAATAAATATTGCACCTTTGATTACATTAGATTGCACCTTGACTGAATTAACATGGCACTTTACTAAATAAGATTGCACCAAAATGAGAACCATTGGGTCTCCATTTTACTTTTTGATTTGAAAAATTAACTATTGCACCTTTGATTATATTAGATTGCACCTTCACTTAATTAACATGGCACTTTGTAAGAATAAGATTGCACCCAAATGAGAACCAATGGGTTTCCATTTTACTTTTTGATTTGGAAAATTAATTATTGCACCTTTGATTATATTAGATTGCACCTTCACTTAATTAGCATGGGACTTTTTAGGAAAAAGATTGCACCCAAATGAGAACCCAAAATATATATTGCACCTTAGATTCAATTAGATTGCACCTTGAGTTAATTAACATGGCACTTTGTAAGAAAAAGATTGCACCCAAATGAGAACCAAAAATAAATATTGCACTATGTGTTTTGCAGTATGTGTAAAGTCCACCATTACCAGATTTTTCGTGTCCTGCTTTCATTAATTACAAGTAAACGCCCTTTGTACTGATTCTAGGCTACATTTGGAAGCACATGTAACTTTAAAAGGGCGACAAGTATTCCGATAACATTTTCGGTGTACTAACATTAGAAGTTGTTGAAGGACATGTCGTCGAGTTCAATAAGTTCGGGTGGTAGTGGTACGGGATCGTGCAATTGTTATTGTGGTATTCAAGCAGCTTTGTTGACCTCTGGAACAGATGAAAACCCCGGTAGGAGGTTTTTTGCGTGTCCTAAATATCCGGTAAGTTTATATTCCATTATGATTGTCCAGTAAAATAACAAAAGTATACCGCTTAGCATACATTTGTCATATTATTGTAGGACCCATTGAGATGCAAAAAATTTCAATGGTTTGATGATGAGATAAGCAAGCGTGGGAAGTTCATCATTCTCCGACAAAGGGATAAGATAGTGAATCTCCAAAACGAGATTAAGTGTTTAAAGGACATGGTCAACTTGCTAGAAGACAAAACAAAGGAATTTCAGAACAATTCAACAGAGGCCCACAGAATGGGTGAAATGTACGAGCGGAAGATTAAGGAGGCAAGGGCAATGGAAAGAACATATTGGTTGAAACTGTTGCTTGCGTTTGTGGTACTTATTGTGGGTTGCATGGCTCTTGGGAAGTTCAATTCTGTGCCACCGAGGAGGGATTTGCATTTTGCGCTGCCTCGTTGATTATTGTGGTTAAAATCCCAAATCCGTAGGATGTGTATGATTGGACCCTTAACCACTGTTTTCAGTAACCCACTTGAATGTACCCCTTATTTGAGGATTACTAGTAGTTGTACCTCAGGAACATGGATATATTTTATGGATGTATTTGGTAGACCATTAAGTTAGACAAGGATGTGAATGTTAACTTTCCTATTTGCAAATGTACGGAGTTTGAATTAGTGTCTCCCAATGAGTTGTATTGTGGTCATTGTACGGCGTATTCACTGACTTCAATACTAATTTTACACAAATGCCACCAATTGAGGCTAATCAACTTTCATATTAATCCAGCGTGCAACATCTTTATGATAATGGCAGGTATGGAGACTGTTGATAAGAAAGCATTGACATGCTTTTGCTATTTTGGCGGTCAACGGATGGTAAATGGCAATGGCAATGGCACATTTTTTTACAACGGTGGCTCGTGTGCTGTGGTTACAGTAAAAGATGGAACTCCACTGAATGAGTTATGTGACAAGGTCTGCGGTGCCCTGAAAATAAATGTGGACGATAAAAAGTTTTTCTATAACACAAAGAGGTACAAGACTAGCTATGTAAACTTGGATGACGCTAATTCGGTTACAATGTTCTTTCAATTGAACGAAGATGATGTTGACGTGTTTGTAGAAGAGACGGGTCGGAGTAATGAGCCTCTCCCGATGTTTTATCCTTCGACCAGGTATTACAATTCATCCACAAATACTACATTACATTTTGTGCATCACACGTCTCATGTTCTGGTTGTATTAATTTATTTCCCTAATGCCACATAATTTTAATGGTAGGGAATCAATTGTAACCGACAACGGTAGCTCTCATGGCCGATTAACAGCACCCAATAGCTGTCGTGGAGGATCAACACCACCAACTATACAGGTAACCACCACTACCTTTCTTGATGTCCACTTGACATTACTCGGTTAAGCTGAAATTTTGAAATGCATATTTACACTTTCGGGTTAGGGGAATAAAACTATTGTTTCGAACAAGAGCAATACCTGTTTGTGTCATCTATGACTCTCCGTACATAAAAACATCATGTGTTGCTGTTATTGGTGTTCCTATGTCATATAATTGACAATAATTGTCTGAAAATATTAATCCATATATCCTTGCATCATATTATGCTCCTCGCTATATGAAGTTCAGTAGCACTGTGTGTCACAAAAGCAGATGTAGCGGCCTGTCACTTTTATGTTACGTGCTTTTTACATCCATGCAAAGAAAATTTTGTCCGTACCTTTCCTTATATGATGTTGGTCATTTTTTTGTATATCATCTCAGGTAAGCAACGGTTGTACCCAAGAGATGGGGTTGGTGCCATACTTGCCAGATAATGCCAATGACATGCTCACTGGGAAAGGTCAACTATTTGACTCCCCCGACCTGTTTAAACAAGCAATCACAGTATTCGCTGCAGCGAACAAGTTCTCCTTCAAATTCTTGGATAATAGTAAAGCATACTACTGCGTAGTATGTGATGTCTTGGACTGCCCTTGGAAGTTAACCGCAAGATGTGAGGGTACTGACTTGGTTCGTGTCATTTCGCTCAACATCGAGCATGTACACAATGCATCTGATGCGTGTAGTTATAAGCCGAAAATTCGAAGTAGACAAGTTGGGTTGATGTTCAAGAATGCAATTTTGGACAAGCCTGAAACAAGACCGAGAGATATTTGCAAAGACTTTGAGCATGCCTTCCAGTGTCGTTTGACCTACAAACAAGGATGGAGGGCTAAGGAGCGGGCAAAGCAATTCATTACCGGTCCTCCTGCGTCTACTTTCCTTTTAGTTCCATGGTTGTGTCGACGCCTCGTAGAATCCATCCCTAACAGTAGAGCAATATGGACGTCTACGGATGAAGGCAAGTTCAAGCAATTATTTATTTCTTACGGTCCCTCTATTGCCGGATTCCACAAAGGTTGTAGGCCGGTGCTAAAATTGGATGCTTGTTTCTTGACCGGATACTATAGGGGTCACTGTATGTCCGCTAGTGCGCACGATGCTAACGATGGATTGTACCCACTAGCATATGCCATCGTGTCGAGTGAGAATGATGAAGACTGGTTGTGGTTCTTGGTTAATCTTAAGGAAGTTCTTCAAGGACGTCAAGTTGTGCTTGTCACCGATCGCAATCCTTCTTTGCTAAACGGTATAATCAAGGTATTTGGTGGGGAGTGTAATGCATGGTGTCTCCGTCACCTGAAGGAAAATTTTAGTAAGTTTGTTAGCTCAAAGGGGTTGAAAGCTGACCGACGGAAAGCGGCTTTGAAGTTGCTTGATGACCTTGCATTTGCAAGGACGGACCACATTTTTCGATTTCATCTGAAAAGGTTGTATGGAATGAATGAACACCTGGGCAAGTGGGTGGAAGATAACAATCCCGTGCATTGGTCTAATGCTTATTTCCCTTTTAAGAGGTGGGACAAAATGTACACAAATCTTGCCGAGTGTTTCAACAATTGGATTATGCCATTGAGGGATTTGGACATCATCCAATTTATGACTGGACATGTACTCCAATTGACCGACATGCTAGTACGTAAGCGCCTAGCAATTCAATCATGGAAATTGCCGGTTGGTGACAACATTGAGGAGGACATTAAGAAAGCCCAATTCGTTGCCCGCAAATACATGCATCGATCTACCTCACCGACTGAATTCACAGTGTGGAATACAGAAAGGAAAATGTTTGCAGTTAAGCTGGTACTGCATACTTGTAGTTGTCTTGCTTGGCAAATGTCCGGAGTCCCGTGTGCCCATGCTTGTCGGGCACTTGCAAACTCAGGTTTCTCTGTTTACGACATGGTGGAACCATTTATGAGAAAGGAAATGCAACAAGTGATATATGATAATGCCATGTCCCCAGTGCCATTGCATGACATGCCTCCAATATCATCAATTGGGTCCTCCCTCGAGTCCAACTATACTATTGTTGAAGGTGAGTCCTGTACGGATCCGGTCTTAAATCCCCCCTCAACCAAAAGACAAGCTGGGCGGCCAAGGAAAAGAAGAATTGAGTCACAGACACAGGAGAAGGGCACAGTCTTTTGCAGCCGTTGTCGTGAGCCTGGCCACAACCGTACAACATGCAAATCTGCGATTCCTGGTTGATTCATCCTGTCATGTTCCATGTATTGGAGGTTCAACTATTTATGTCTATCTACATGTCTCTCTCTCTTATGTAGTACTTCTTCTTGTCAATAACACGATGTATGTTCTTCCGTGTATTGGGAAACATGTTTATGCTGTCTTTATTGAATGTGGTTCTTGACGAACAGTTAACTTTGTTTTTTTCTAGTGAAGACAAGACAATTTAAGTCGACTATTAATGGGGAACATGTCTGTGGCCTCTTTATTTATTGTGTATGTTTTGGTAATAGTTGACCTTGGTTTGTTTGTATCGTACATGGTTATTTGAACCTTTGGTAGTTCACCTTGGTTTGTTTCTATCGTACATGGGTATTTAAAAGGTTGGTATTTAAAGGATAACACGTACTTATTTAATTTGGTTTCATCGTTTTGGGTGTTTACGACCAGTCATTCTAGCTAAGGTGCAATGGTTTTGTTTTATGGTGCAAAAAAGGCACATTGAAGGTGCATGTAATGTTAGAAAGAGAGTAGATGAATAGAATTTGTCTCCCAAATATAAGAATGAACATAGTGGCCCCCCGTCTGGACCAATAGAGGTGCAATGGTCTCTTGTTCTGGTGCAACATAAAAATATTTAAGGTGCAATTTATGTCCATATAGGGTGCAATGAATTCAATTTGTCTCGCAATATACGTTACTCAACCAAGTCGTAATTCAGAGAGTGGGTATCGATACCTGCCCTTAAATCTCCGAACGTGCCAAACAGGTGGGAAAATCCACTTTAAATAGTTAGTATCGATACCCAATGATGATATGTTTTGGGAGAAAATCTGGAAAATCTCCTTCATGTTTTCGTCCTCCCCTTGGCTTCAGGGGTGCAATGGGTTGGTATAGTGGTGCCACCAAATCACATTAAAGGTGCAATGGATTGCGATGCAGGGTGCAAAGAATATTACATCCCAACGAAATATTAATTTCACCTTCTCTTTCGGACCCCGTCCAACTACTACAGGTAAGCACAGAAAAACATAAGCATATAAACTTGTTACAGAAACTACTACTACTACTCATGAAAAACTATTACAACAAGTAAACAAAAACTACCTCACCCTACTACACATAAAACGGTGCCCCTTCAACCCTTCATCGCCTTCTGAAAACAGTGTTGATTAAGTGAACATAACCTCTGCGGGTTAAATTCACCTTCAGCTCTTCATTCCCCATAATGTTCGTATCCACTTTAAAAAAAGGGCCCCTATCGACTAACCATACGTGCCCGCTGGGGTGGCCCTGTACTTGAACTTGTTTGATGAACCCCAATTGTTCCTATGTAAGTGGTACCTGCACCGATTTACTCTTCTTCTTTAACTTCTCCGGAGCAAGAGGAAGTTTATCGCGCGCAATCTTTTCCTGTGCATTATATATCTCTTTCCAGTTTGGTTCTTCATCCTCTTCCCACCATTCTGAACCAAGTTCCAACAGCAAACTTCTCTACAAAAGGATCAACTTATTGGAGAACGAAGCTAAGATTATAATAATGAACAATAGTTAATAAAAAACAAATATGATGACCTACCAGCTTACGTCTTGGGAATATACTGACATATTTTTTTTCCCCAAGCCCTTTCTTAAGACCGTATGATAGGTCCTTGCTGCATTTAGCAAACTTAAGTGGATTACAACTATGCAATTATGGAAATTAGAAGCATGTAAATAATAGGCAGGCAATCGGAATTGGCAAACAACATATGGGAGGTAAAAAATATTGTACAACTCACATAAAACGAGGAAAACCATTAGGCAAGTGACGCTTCTTTTGTGGAGGGTGGTCGAATTGAACGTCATTGGGATCCTCTGTTCCCCTGCGTTTTGTCCGAACTTGCTCCTTCGTAAGTGGCATGTTCCTACAAACAATTGGAAACACAATGTTAACATAAACAGTGTGGATCGGCAAGATTGGCTAATCAAGGAACTCAATCAGACATGCAATGGTGCAATGCTGCATTGGTTACACGGTACAGCAAATACTTAATTAGAATTCTAATGTCTGTTTAATTGAAATTGTATTGCAGCTTCACACGGCTCTAAAAAATGAATTGAAAGACAAATGTCATGCATGCTTTTTATTAGATTTCCCCTTGGTAAAGCTTGATGTACATCAAACCACAACAGGAATACGTGTAGAGACCGGCATTGCACATGGCTATTCTCCATGCCACAAAAGTTGCATATCCCTTGCAATCCTGCAATTCTCTTGCAACAGATTAAAAAATTGCACCAATTCCCTTTGTTTCTTTAACTGACCAAGGAAAATAGAAACGTGAAATAGTTCCAAGATTCGTCTACGGATAAAAAAATTCACACAAAGATGTATCTTACAAAAGATGCATCAACCAGGGAGTAGAGTATGAACAACGAAAATTCTAATATTTTACCTAGCAGTAGTAGATTGAAAATATATATATATATATCCGTACTACTCTCATTGTCATTAAACTTCTAAGAGGACATAGAGGCCGGAAAAATTTCCTGATTTTGACTCAACCGGTTGACATTATTATTTTTCCGGACCACCTACCAAACCAAAGATGGTATGCTACCAAAAGATGTGGCAAAAGAACTAAAAAATAGGAATCCAAACATGGAGAGCTACTTTAAGATCTTCTAGCAAATGTCTGTGTCTAAACACAGAGCTAAACATGAATCTATCGCCTCAACTAACATCATATACCAAGCAAAACTTGATGACTGCAAGTTGGCTGAATTTTTATTTTCCTTTTGCTCATCGCGGAACACAAAACCTACATTTGTTCATTGAAGAGATGATATCCCAAACATTTTAAATCAACTTTAAATCAGAGAAGCCTACCTGTCACCCAATCACGAATATCTCGAAAAGTAGAAGGTTCAAGCAATTTCCCAGAAAGTTCTTCATTTGCCCTACATCACCTGCATAAGAACATAATGAGATAATGAAGCCACTTTACTAAATAACATAGACACTATGTACCACAAATTGATATAATTTGGACCATGGTAATGATCGACAAGAATGTAAAAACTTTGTTACACTATCAACACTAAACTCGCTTACTCTTAATGGAATATATTACTCAAACAATCAAGCAAACACAAAATTGTTAAATTAGCATAAAAAATTTGGTCAATCAAAAGAGTTTTGAAGCTGCTATTTAAAATCACAGAGCACATTCACAGCTTATTGGATTCAGAAAATACAGTCAACATCACTATAAGGCAGTTGATTAGCCTATCTACTTGTAGGAGAAAACAAAAAAGGAAAAGGGGAAAAAAAAACAGACTTCGTTCTCCTTTTACAGTAGCAGCCAAGGAGGCTACATATCTAAATTCGAAGCCCAAAATCAAAATAAAAAACCGATAGGAAGAGGATAGCAAAGTTTCAACGACAATACACCAACTTTCAATGACAAAACCAAAGGAATTTCAATTCTTTAGATAAGAAAATGGCTTCTCCTAAAAATTTCTCCACTTTGAAGATATCAGTCACTCTAATTCAATTCCGAGAAAATTAGGTAAAACGATTCTAGGCTAACAGAAAATAATACTGTGCTAACGTATAGAAGATACGTGAGGCCAGAGAGGGGCAAGAGCAATTATTTCCTGCAAAGGTGTTATTGGGAATTAATAACAAAAATAAAGCCAAAACCTTAGCTGCCAAACAGGTGGTGTTCATTCAAATTCCGAACATTTACCAAACATAAGTAATGTAAGATTTCTGTTGGATTTCAAAACTGATTTCCATAGGTTGCGTTCATTCAAATGAATATCCATATAGACCTCGAAGTGAACTCAGAACTCTGAATTTTTATAGGTTTCAAATTTACCCAATAATAAAAAATGCAATTTGAAGGTAAAAATTACAGGCGCGCACAATGGGGGTCAAATTTGGGGAAAATGGATGTCTTAAGTAGCTGAAAGCAAGTACGGAGAACTAAAAATTATGGCAGGACCAATCAGAACCATTTTCGACGGGTTGGTGCGACCTTTTTCAGTTGGTTGGATCTTAATAAATAGCACTCAATGAGCAGTGTTGCTAAAGCTTTTCTTGGCATTCATTGGAACATTGGGAAGAAAGGGGGGAATGACGAATCAGTAGCACGGAGGGAAAATAATTACACGCTCATGACACACTTATTGGAAATCACTTCATACATGAAACGGAAAAGAATAATTCCACATAAGTGGCACCGAGAGATAGATTGTCCAAATTACCCCTCAAGCTGAAAACTACCCCCACTCGACTAATATAAGTGCAAGGATTTTGTTTGAGAGTGCAACACAATTGCATTCAAGGTGCAATGGAAATGGACCGAAGGTGCAATACTGAGATTTTATTCCCAGAAAATTTGGTTTGACCACACACTGCCACCCCCATATGGACCAACACGAGTGCAATGCTTTTTTTTTTTTGTGAGTGCAACACAATTGTATTCAAGGGGCAATAGAAATGGACCCACGGTGCAATGCTCAAAATTTATTTCCAGAATAAGCATTACTACTCCTTAAATCAAAATTTCTATTGTGCAAAAAATAACCATTGCTCCTAAATGAAAAAATGTTGCACATTGAGTGAATTAACATTGCACCCTCTGAAAATAACCATTGCTCCTTAAATCAAACTTCTTATTTTGAAAAACTAACCACTGCTCTTTAAATGAAAAAATGTTGCACCTTGCGTGGACTAATATTGCACACTTTCATAATACCATTACACCCGAAGAGGAAGATTGAGTTGCACGTATGATGTCTAAATTCAATTTTTTGTTTTGGGAAAATTGCTCATTGCTCATTAAATTAAACAACATTGCACCTGGAGTGACTTTATATAGCACCCTCTAAGAATAATATTGCACCCGAATGAAGATGGGAAAAAAAAATCTTGCTCCTTTTATAGAACTACGCTATTGCACTCATGTTAAATACAGTTGCACTCAAAAATAAAAACCATGGCACCCCATCTGGATTGAACTAGGTGCAATACTTTTGACACAAGAAGCAGCACAGAAGCATTGAAGGTGCA
>JAXBDA010009071.1:0-13351 GCA_036023075.1 Gaultheria prostrata
TATGCCCGTTAGGGTTAATTTTATTGTTATGCCTCATTTGTTATTCTCTTTACGGGTTTTCTATTGCTTAATATGCCATTCAGGGGTTAAGGTTATTTTCTTTAGTGGTTGAGGTTATTTTTTTTAGTGGTTTACGTTTTTCCTTCCAAATTTTTGTCACGCCACTTGGTACCCTTTAGGGGTTTTTGTTATACCTTTTTGGGGTTTTTTTTTCAGTTGACTTGATGACCAGGTCACTTTTGCCTACGTGGCTTAATCTCAACCCTTTGATCGGGGGGTATATGGTATCCCCAGACAAGGGGTGACTTGGAAGCGTTTTCCTTGTTGTAGTATATAATTACTCTAGTTGGCTACAAAAATATTAAATAAACTTTGTACCATAAACTTCTTCGACATCTAGTAATTTCTTCATTCTCTCTATAAAATATCCGTAGGAAAAAAAAAAACACAGATACTACTTTCCATTAAATATTCGTAGAAAAATATGAAATGATATGGAAAAAGTATGAGCGGAAAGGGTATCAATACAATATTTTCCTTGTGTAAGCATATATTTTGAATTGATATTTAATTGGGTACTTTGTCTTATGTACTATTGGTTTTATTAAAAAACTAAATGAACAATTAATTTCCAAAGTATTCTCTGCAATACTAAAAAAAAGAAGGCCAAGAGAGAGTTTTGGGAAAGCACAATAGGGTGACTGGAAACACCTTGTGACACTGACACATGAGAATTTTGGGCACAGAAGATCTCTTGCTGAGGACCATTTGCTGTTTTCTATTAGCGTTGAGCAAATCTAGGAACATGATCGTAGAACATATTTTCGGATACACTTGCATCGGAAGTCGTTCGCTGCACATAGCCCCACATGTAAGGAATGGCTCCATATATTGTGTACCTAGTCCTTTTGATTAGCATCACGATGCACTAGGACGGTAGGACCTAGATCCCAGTCGCGGCCTATATAAAACTCAATACATGCAAGTTTGAGCATAAAAGGCGGGAATCGATTACATGAATTTACCAAATGAAGGAGTTTGGAGATACAAAGTATTCACTTATTATATGCCATTTTACACATACATGATTTAGGATCACCAGACTCAGCCAAAAGTCATTGCGGCATTGCATTATTGAAACTCATACACTCGAGTCTTTATGCTAAAATTGACTGGTAGCCATCCACTCTTTCATTCCTTTTCCGGTATTGAAACTCATACACTCGAGTTTTTATGCTAAAATTGACTGGTAGCCATCCACTCTTTCATTCCTTTTCCGGTAAGTAAGGACAATAGCGATAGCTGTGACAACTCCAAAAAAGGCTAAACCCCAAAGAGCAACCGGACCTGTCAACTCCTCGTGTTTCTGCAAAACAGAAACAACATTAGAGGCCAAAAAGTAAGTTGATCAAAGGCGAATAGATCCTCGGAATATTTCTCAGCAAAGAGTGTCAATGAGAATGTATCTAACATCAATATTTGTATACCTTCTTGAAGAGACAGATTATAGGGTCCCAGTCCCAGCAAATGTTTAGTCAAGTAAATTAACAAAGTAACTTCCATACTTCACTAATGATACTTTTGCTTTTCGTTCTCTCTCAACAGAGAGAGGACCTTTCAAAAGGGTTACTTCTATGTAAGATTTATCAATGCATTTACAAGTCTCTGCTCACGACACGAATAGAGGCGGATAAGGTGTATAAGGGACACAAACAGTCAAATACTAAATCTTACACAAAATCGGTTCAAGTCTCTGCCTACGACACGACAAGAACATGGATCACATAAAAATAGCACAAGCAACAACAGTGCCCACTTTTTCATGCTACATGTTTGTAGATTTTTCTATTCACAAAATAAAAGATTTCATCCACTTTCTAGACAATTAAATGTTAATAAGAAGTTTTAATACTAAGTATCTGACGAGGAGTGATCAGTATATATGAATTCAAAACCTTCTGATTTTAGCCATTTCCTACCAAGTTACTCCTTCAAACTAATGGTGTTGTGTGTTTTTGTGTGTTTTGTGAATGTCTACGCCACGAAAAGGCTTGTTCCCAATTTTCATACCAGACAAGCACCCTTGCCTTTTAGTTGGACCATGTAAAATTGTCACAAGAGCAAGGGTTAAAAAATCTTACTTGAACTGAAGGAGTATGAAGAGAATTGAACTTTGGTGATGCATCAGCGAGTAAAATGTAGAATAATCCCATAACTCCAGTATGCCTTTGTTCCCTACTGTAATTAGACACCAGAACCAGAGTTTCCCCATCAGATATTTCTACAGATCCCGGAGTCGGATAACAAGTCGACATTCCTACAATGTAACCAGCCTCATTTCCGGCTTCCTTTCCTTCTCCATAAGTGGGTATTGAAGAGCAAATTATTCTCCCATCCTAATCCACCACACATACAATCATTGGAAAACACATGGAGAACTAAACAATCCATACCAACTAGAAATTGAACACAAATAGACGTTCAATTATTTATAAGGAAACCAGACTGTAGATACAAAAGATAGTCACCATTACATACCAATAATAACATCACTTCAACCTGTTCTGAATCTCTCTCTAATATAAGAGTGTGGCAAAAGGAGTAAGAAGTGGCAACTTGCAGTAAACATTTTACTCAGAAATGTAAACCCTCAATTCAACGACTGCAATGCATTACACCTTGGAGAGGACCCATTCTGATTTAAGGTAACATTTATAGGATAAGGTGCAACAAGTCATAATAAGGAGACACTAAGCACATAATTTTTCCTTCTCACTTGTCTACACTATGTTATAACCAGACACATCAGAGCCATAAGCAGCAATGTAATCATTAACTGACCACAGGTTTCACATGTTCGTATCAGATTTGACAATATGTTACAACAGAGAAATTTGTAATCAGATTAAACTTCTAAATATCACTTACAGAGAGAACTGACTAACTGATGTTCTTAAATTGAGAACAAGAAAAACATGGAATATAGGTGTTTATGATAGAGGATATACGAGTTTGCTTGGTGGAGGCATCACTTTTACGAAATTTGCTTTCTGCCTTTATCTTTTGAAGCTAAGTAATAATTCAGAGAAGTTGAAGGGTGAGTACGCAAAGTTGAAGTGTTCGATTAAGTTCCCAACATGTTAGATAACTTAAAATGCACAAGCAAATAGGGACAGAGAAACTATCTTTAATTGACAAACAGTTTAATTTTATGAGGTAAGAAGGTCGTCTATAAGAAACAGGAAATGTAGCGTCAAAAGTTACCTCTCGTTGAAGAGTTGAACCAATCCCTCCAGTATGCTGATGTGCAACTCCATAGACGACAGTACCACCGGTGGGCAGACTCAAGCTTGCTGTTCTAGTATCAGTACAAGTATCCATAGTTATATCAGTGGCAGATAAAGGCTCAATGTCATACTCCACCTGTTTCAAACAAAGTTCAAGAATTCAATATACCTCATCTGAAAGAACGAAGGAATGAATGGCTAATGCAAAAGTCCATTTAAACTTGGGTTTCCAGTGGAAGTTCTCCTTACTTTCCCACATTTTGCCTGCACAAAATTTATGATGCATGCATTCCTACCGAGTCATTTTGTCAAATTAAAACATGTTTTGCAATTGCCTGACTTCTATGACTCTATATAACCCTGCAAATCTGCTTTTAAAAAGGATCATGTTCTTCATTCTACTTTTGGTAAGCGTTAAACGGGATCTATTAAGTGTGATATTTTCAAAACATGGACTACATAAACCTGGCAAATTTATCATTAACATATAGAAGTAGAACTGCCCACTAAATGCTACGTGACATCAAAGCAATGCCTTCAAACCATATCTTGAGATGCAACAAATATAGACAAGTAAAGTAAGTTCACTCACCAGGCAATGATGTTTATCATCAACCTTTTTCCAAGTATCTGTAACGTCAAATATATAAATTTTAACAGGCACAATAGAAGTATCCCAATCAACATACTCAATCGTATATCTCATGAAGAGGCTTCTCTTGGTACTCTCAAACCCATCTCTTACTCTGCACTGTGTCTCGTCATAACAGCAACGCAAGCCGCCTACGTAATCAGGACTCAGTGGCTTGCCAGATCCATCCTTCGTTACATTATAGAGATCACACCTGCACTCGGTGCATCCCAACCTATCTTCCACGCCGCGTGTGTCAATTGCGTGGACATTCATCATCCATTTCTCCTCATATCCATGAGGAATTTTAGCTGGATTACCAACTTCTATTCCATAAGGATCTGGCACATGTGTGGCTGTTCTTCTTGTTTCAGAACCAAGGCCAAAATACTGCCCAGGACCAGGGTTGCAAAGTCCAGCGTTCCTCACCATGATAATGTCAGATTGGTGAAAACCAATTTTGTCATTGTATTTCGGAACTTCAACGCCTTCTCGTTGATAGTAGCTACCCACAACCCAGTGGTGGAGATAAGTTTCATGAAGGGGGACAGGATTCCCAGCCTTGTCCACAACTTCAGCATTGAAATTCTTAAGTGCAATATGACCGGTCGGAAAGTCAATATTCATGAAGAATTTGTCTGCTACTGATCCTGGTCCAAGCGCAAATTCTGGGGATAACAAGACAGTTTTTAAGTGTTTTTCACTGTTTACATGAGCTAGTGAACTTGGCAGGCTTAAAACCACCAGCAGAATTCCAAAGCAAGGCAACCAAGTTTGCAAATGATGTTCCATTTTCTCCTGTTGACGTGAAAATTCTGCATGTGAAATCATAGCGATCAACTGAATTCGAAAGGCACAACTTAAAAGCCAGCGGTGACAATCAATACATAAAAAAACACCAGCATGGCACCACTGATAGCAATAACAACAAGAAGGAGCAACTAAAAGACTAATGATTGCTGGGTGTCACGCAGATTTTTTCTGTTCATGGTGCAAGTTGTGATGGATCTTAGTTAATTGCTTATATTAGTCGGCTAATAACAGACTAATAACAGAGGTAGATCAGTTTATTTTACAGGAAAGTGGCATTAACACCATTTAACTCTTACCTCAGATAAATTGAAGAGTATTTTCCCAACAACTATGGAACATAAATCATGTTTGTCTTGCCAAAATTCCTATTACAAGAAATGAAAATTTGGAAACTATTAGGGAAGAACTTGGAAAACTGAAAGCCCTATGATGGGCCAAAAACGGGTCCGGCTGTGGTGCCCCAAAGTGGTATTGGGGCACCGGTGCCCCAATTTTACTTACCACGAACATTGGATCTAGTTACGGTGAACACATGTTTTACTTACCATAAAAATAGGCTTTACTTACCACAATTTACACCTGTACGTGTGGTAAGTGTGGTCTATTTTTGTGGTAAGTAAAGCCTATATTCATAGTAAGTACAATTGTGCACGAAAAGAGCAAAACCACCCTCTTTCTTGTGGTGATTTTCATCTAATAGCTCAGATTCATCTATTTTTAATCGAACAGCTTAGATTTAGTGGGGCAACATAGAAATATTCGCCAAAAACATGAAAATTTATCCAAAGCCCCCAGGCTATTTCTCCAACCATTGACGTGGGGCCCAAGACCAAGAGCATACACAAGGAGGGGCCTGTGGCAATGCCCTAGGGGTAGTAAATAGTCTTTTCAAAAAACGGCCTTGTTCGATTTGGGTCTCAAGACCCATATTTTAAATTATTACTCAATCATTATCCTTATTTCCCTCCGATCATTACCCTATTTTCAATTTTTATTTTCATTTCTCTCTCTATCTTTCTTCAATTACTACCCATATTTCCAATTATTACTCTATTTCACTCCACTCAAAACCCAAATCCCAAATCCAAAACACAAACCGAACATAACCAATATCAGAGAGCTCCACGCTTTCAAACAACCAACATCATCTCCTCCTGGTATTTGAGATATATCTTTCCTCCTCCTTTTTGAGAACTGAGACTTGTCGAGGAGGTAGACAAGGCTCTCACTCACATAGAGGTTTCAGGGGGTTCGCTTGAGGCCCCTAAGTTCGAAAAATGCACTAAAATTTTGTATATTTACGGATAATTTGATACTCCTATTTTTTTCATATTGTCTACACTAAATTAGTCGTAAAAAGCCACGTTAAATGAAAACTCACCCGACTTTGTGAGTAAATAGATTGTATAGCTCAACATAATTAAATAAACTAGGCCCAATAAATTTTCAACCAAAATAAATACCTCTATTTGATGATATAGTGTTTTGTATACAAATTTTTTTGTGCATGTTTATGTCTAAAGCTTAGCTAAAATCCTGCAGCCGCCCCAAATCGACCACTCTCCTTAATTTGATTAGTGGGATGAACTAACAGAGACTGCAAACATGAAATGGAAATTGCATGTGGGTTTAATTAAATCCGTAAATGCGAAAAAGTACCAAGAAATCCAGCATATTGTACCGAAAAACTACCAAGGTCACCAGAAGATAATCACCATGGAAAACCAAATGAAAATTGACCATAGCACAATAACTTGGTTTTGAGTAGCTATTCGAATATAAAAAGAACTCTTGAAAATACAGAGAAATAGACTTAAAAATAAAAAGGATTGAAAAACAAGAATGGTAAATGAAGAATTTGAGTCAAAAGGGAGCATACCCAGGTGAGATAATCGATTGATGGATCGAAAAGGGACGATGACTCAGAGGCTTTAGTGAGTTCCCATGGAAAACAAACTAAATTCCCCCTATTTCAGAGACTTTGGAAGTCTATATAAAAGTGGAGTCCACAAATCAAATGGGTTGAAGTTTTCAAGAATGGGTTCAATTCAAACCCAACAAATTTTTATCCTCCATGAGAGCATTGCTTACGCCATCGCCCAATTTCCAGCAGAAATCGTGGAAGATCAAATGGTTGGTAGTTTATTTTGATACTCCCTCCCTCCCTCCCATATTTATTATCCATTTTCACTGTGTCTCAGAAATTTGGTTATATTTTTCAATATATAATATTACATATATTTAAAATGAATCTCGTTTGATAGTTTTTAGTACCATTAAATAAAATTTTTGAAATTATAAAAATCGTTAAAAATTAAAAGATATAAATAATAAAAAAATGACACGTATACCAATGAACAAAAAATTCATGACGGAGGGAATAATTATTTATGCGTATATCAATTCATTCCGGACTAGTTCCACCAATAGTTGAATAGTCTTTGCGCCAGATGGAGGGAATAATTATTTATGCGTATATCAATTCATTCCGGACTAGTTCCACCAATAGTTGAATAGTCTTTGCGCCAGATGGGAAATTCTGAGAGGGTGAGGGAGCAGTCCGGTCAACTTAAGTCATGACTTTGTAAGTACTATATGCTTGATCGAGAAGTAAGTGAGAAGAGGCCACCAGAATCCAATATTGCGATGATACAATCATATTTCCTTGCGGTCATGTGTATCAATCAAAAAATTATGATTTGGTGAATTAATTGTTGCATTTTATTTAAAAAAAAATTCTCTAATGCTGTAGAACATAATGGAGTGGAATCACACTCTACTTACGCCTGATTTGACAAATAAACATAAACATGTTTTTTGATTTTTTGGTTTATGTAGTAATAAACCATAAACTCCTTTAGTTTCAAATAGTGATTTATTCCACTCCTTCTTCCATCTTGACCGTCGATCCACACACACGTGTCACCAAAAAACCACCACCTGTTTTTTTTCCAAATGGGTGTGGTTTATTAGCCTCAAATAAATCAAAAAACATATTTATGTTTATTAGCCCCAAATAAAAAATGCACTACAAATGTTTGTGATTTAATAAGTAACTGAAATTACACACACATAAAAGACAAAAATTTGAAGTGCTTAATTCCGACTTCTATTCCGTGGTCTTTGGATGTTCATATTCTTGCTTTTTGTGGTGAGGGAGAATTGTAATGTTTCAAGTTGATTTCTGACGCAGAGGTGAAATTTGGGTGGCCGGGCCCCTCCGGCCAATAAAGCTCCAGAATCCGAGGGCGGCGGCCATGGAGTCTGATTTCCTCTCTGGAGCAAAGACTCAGTTAAATCTCGAAGATCTGGATGTAACTCGATGCGACTCAGTGGGTTGTCTCGGGTTTGTTCAGTAGTCTTCATTGTTTCTTACCCTGTTTGCTTTCATTTTTGTTTGGTTAGTTTAGATTTGCTTAGATCTGGTTTGTGTTTTCTCGGTTTCTTTTCGGACTGGTTATCAAGTGTCCGGTCGGTGGTGCTTGCAAGGAGGTCTGACTCGTTGTGGGTTGTCTGGTCAGGTGTCGAGCCCGGAGTTCCGAAGTGCCAGCAGGAATTCGCACTGGAGCATCCCTTTGCGGTTGTGATGGACATGTTTGCTTACGTCGTGAATGTCAACGCTAGCCGCTAATTAAAAAGACTGCTCCAATGGATTGAGTTATGGGTTGCTCCTCTACTGATATTCGGATGGACCCTACGCCGCAATGCTTCGGTCTGCTATTTTGCAATAATGTGTCGTTGAGTCCTATGCTCATTGTGGTTTGCTCGTGTCCTAGTGTTAGCAGTGCTCTTTCCGATTGTATGATTATTTCATGTAAGTGCCGTTAGGCTTCTTGATATGGAATTTACTGTTGATAAAAAAAGAAGAAGTTGATTTCCCTCTATTTTTGTGGTTAGACACGATTACAATGTTAAAGTAGGGTTGGTTCAACTAGGAAGATGAAGAATTGTGTAAAGCATGGTTACGGGTTTCAGAAGATCCGGCTATGGGTACGGATCAACCAAGAACAAAGTTATGGGATCGTATGAGGGATGAGTATACTAAGATTTTGGGTTGGGAAACTGAGAGACCTATTTTGGGTTTGATGAACCGTTGGTCGGTCATTCAAACACACTATAGCGGTCGGGTTCACCACAGTCCAAAGGGCTCACCCCTATCCCTTGGGAACACGAAAAGGCAGTGGGTCACCTAACCAAAATGACGAAAATGAATGCGGCTAGCACCAACTCAGTCCCACCGAATGGATGGTGCCCTCGGCGGTGGTTGGCTCGGTGACACGTACGGCTAATATCAGGATGAAATTCCACCCTATAGCCAGGGCAATGAGCATTAGCCCTTGGAAGGGCTCTCGGAAGTACCCCTAGGGGCATACCGCTCGGATTGATGGATCCCGGTAGCCATCTCTCTGTGCAAACAGGCACAACCATCGCCCCCGAGCGCTGGTTAGGCTGCATCAATGGTGGCAGGTGGACTGATAACGTTTGGGGCTATCAGAGGCTCGGCTTAGGGAGTGCCTGACAGACCATTAATGGTGTCAGCCAACCACCCAATAGGTTTTTACTGCAGGGCCACGTGATTGAGTGGGGAGTCCTTCCAAACTAGTTGACCTTACATGCATGACGTCAACCGAAGCACTGGACGTGACGTTAGCCGAAGCATGGTATCTGCCTAAGACATTCTGACCAGACAAGATATCGCGACAGGTACGGACAGTGCGAATGAGGCGTACATGTGGCGTGGGAGGCACACTCCACCTTGCCTATAAATACAGTACTCACCTACCTCACTCTGGATCTGGCTCTCCAAATTCAATAGCATTCAACTCTCATAACTACTTCTCTTTTCAAACTTTCCAGTTCACTTCATCTTCTCTGGTCATTTACTTAACCGTTAGAGTGCCTTTCCAGACAACCACCGTCTGGGCTTGGCACTAACGCGGGTGCTCAGTGTGCAGGTTAACACTTAGGGGTTTCAGCAAGGTTCAACTAACTTTCTACCTCTCTGTATCGAACCAGAAGCAGCAAAGGGGTAACACCAGTGAAGCACCTCCCACACACACCTTAACAAATATTCTGGGGGTGTGTGCTCACATTGGAGAGAAATCCAACAAGTGGCTACAACATTGAAGATGAGGTAAGTTTAGTTTCATACGTGTTCAACAGTTTGAGATTAAAATCCAATAAGGATGACCCTGTGCGTTAGGATCCGAGCATACCTGGAAAGCCTCTATCCCCCCTTCTTGAAGCAAACGTGCAATATCTTGGTCGTTTGGTTCACGAAAGTATTGTCTCTTGTATAATATGACGATATCACCACAGAAGTGCTTTAGTGACTCGATTACAGTGCTCTGACCCCAAGATATAGACAACAGCTGCAACTTCTAAATGGAGGAACACCCCAATCGTCCTTTTTTGAACAAAGTAGTTATCATAGGCTACAACATCGTTCAAAATGCGAAGAAATAACTTTCTACGCATTTGGTAGAGTCTACGAAAGTAGTCCGTCGAATCGATCGCCATCTTTCTGAGATTCTTCTAAATTGGGAATAATAAATTTACAATGGTTTATTCCTCCTCCCAATCCATTTTCCTCCGTTTTCATAGCCGTTGGGAATAAATTGAAGTGGGTGGATAGGTAATTAATTTGGTAGGTAGATAGTAATGTAGCTTGGTCATTTTTTTTGCCAATCGGTAAGAGAATTTACTGATCAAATCAAAACAGGAATTGGCTTCTCTACAAAAACCAACCTGGGAAATTCCCCTGCTAGGTTGTAGGGATAGCAAAAAAGAGGGCATACTTGGCTATAACATTAGTCACCCTATTACAATTACGCGGAACAAAATTAAAAGAACATGAATTAAGATGACTTGCTAAATTAACAAAAGCCTTGACATTAGAAGTCCCTAGCAACATCTGAATCACCATTTGTGCATCTCCTCCCACAATGTAGCTTGGTCATTAAATTGATCAAATGGAGCTCAATTTTGTGTGTTTGGTAACAAACAATTTTAAAAAATAAAAGTGGAGTCGTACTTCGCATCATATAACACACATTTTTAGAGAGTCTCAAATGTGGATGCTCTTAGCATCCGAGTACAAACCTTCACCGGCAATTTATCAACAATAATAATCCTATGCCTTCAATACCCCGCACCGAAGTATTTCATATCCAAAAAATGGTGATAATATCGAACTATACAAAAACTTGAAAGGTTCCTTCGTTTGTTCCAGGGGTAGAGTTAGAAATTTTACTACGCGGAGGTGAGCCTATAAAATTCACAAGAATTTTTTTGAAAATTTTGTTTTTTCTATATAATACTAGAGGTTTTTTGTTTTGTTTTGTTTTTTGGAGGGGGACCCCCACTACTGGCACCCCAGGCTCTATCCCTGGTTCGTTCCATTGCCCAAATGTAACTTCACTCTTTTAACTCCTTTCTACGTTTTTTTTACTACTATCTTAACAAGCAGAGAGCGAACAAAGGGAGAGGGGGATTAGAGGGAGAGGGTTAAACAATCATGCAACTAGAAAATGCATCAGGACATGGGACACATTTGGGCACAGGATCCCGTGCTGAGAATTCCTTGCTATTAGCATCATGATGCACGAGGACACAGATCCAAGTCCCTGCCTACATACAAACTCGGGGCAAATCTCCAACTCCCAATTTAAACTGAATTCAGGATCCAGGGTAGCCGCAATGAACTCATACAAGTTAGGGTATGGAAAAGATATGAATCAATAAAATGAACTCAAAAAACAAATTAGGTTGGAGATACAAAGTTTTCACTTTCCTTATTATGCTCGGAGGAAGTTGGTGTGGTTAGTCGTAGTTAGTGGGTCCCAGTCAAATGCATAGAGAAAAGCATGGTGCCGTCAAATGCATAGAGAAAAGCATGGTGCCTACCAGTAGGCTAACTCTCTACTTGCTACAAAGTTTTCACTGTATGTATGCCATTTTAATATTTTACACGTACATGATTCAGCATCACCAGGCTCGGCAAAAAGTCAACGAAGATGGCATAACATAATTGAAACTTCATACACTCTTGAGTTTTTACACTGAGATTGACTGGTAGCCATACGCTCTTTTATTCCTTTTCCAGTAAGCAATGACAACAGAGATGGCCATTGCAACTCCAAGAAAGACCACACCACAAAGAGCAACCGGAACAGTCATATCCCTGTGCTGCTGTAAAACAAAAGCAACATTAGAGGGTTAAAAGTAAGTTGATCAAAACCTTCTGGTTTTAACCATTTCCTACCAAGTTACTCCTTCGAATTTATGATGTGTTTTGTGAACATCTACGTCATGAAAAGGTGTGTTCCCAATTTTCATATCAGAAATATGTCCAACATGGACCGGGGCCATTTCCGAAAGTACCACTGCCTTTTAGGACTATGTAAAGTTGTCAAAAGAGTAAGGATTAAAAAAATCTTACTTCAAATGGAGGAAAAGGGAGAGAATTGGACTTTGGCGATGGATCAGCGACTAAAATGTAGAATAATCCCATGACTCCAGTATGGCTTTGTTCCCTACTGTAGTTAGACACCAGAGTTTCCCCATCAGATATTTTGACAGATCCCGGATTCGGATAACAAGTCGACATTCCTACAATGTAACCAGCCTCATTTCCGGCTTCCTTTCCTTCTCTACAAGTTGGTATTGAAGAGCAAATTTCTCGTCCATCCTAATCCACCGGACATACAAACATTGAAAAACACATGAATGCCATAAAAAACTGTGATGTTGAATACTTTCATAGGAACTAGGCAATGCATGCCATCTGGAAATTTATACACAACTAGAGGTTCAGTTATGTCTAAGGAAACCAGAATGAAAACAATAATGCTAGTGAATCTCAGCCACTCATTGCAATTTTCTGGGTCAATTATGTGCAACTTTTCCGGGTATGTATCATTGCTGGAATGAAAATACAAAAGATAGTCCCCATTAAATACCAATGACAAAAGTACTTTGACCTGTTCTGGGTCTCTAATATAAGTGAATGGCAAAGGAATCATTAGTTGCAGCTTGCCGTAAAAAAATTTACTCAACGACATAAACATATCAATGAAACGACTGCAATGCATTCCACCTTTAGAGAGGACCCATTCTGTGAAATAATCTAGAGCACGATTAAGTCATTTTCAAGTGAGGCTAATACATGGATCAGATATACAAGCCATAATAAATGAGTGGACAACTTTTCCTTCTCAGTTATCTACCCTACGGCATAACTACAGGCATCAGAGCCATAAGCAGCAGATGTAAGAGGACAATTATTAATTGCTCCCCACAGGTTTCAAACGTTTGGATCAGATTTGATAACAGTGACAACAAATAAATTTCTAATCAAATCAAATTTCTGAATGTCAACTACAGAGAGAATTGACTACTAGTGTTTTTTAGATTACAATATACTCCTTAGTTTGCTTGGTGGAGGCATCATTTTTCAGAATTCCCTTTTTTCACTTCCTATATCGAAGTAGAGCGCCTTGTCTAAAAGGACAGACTTAAGGATTTGAAGTACAATTAGTCCACTAAAACTGTTTTCAATGCCGGAGATCCTTACTGCCCCAACCTTTCAAAAATACCCTCAGAGGCTCAAACACCAAAA
>JAXBDA010009072.1:0-13350 GCA_036023075.1 Gaultheria prostrata
TTTTCATTGGGCATACGAGTCATATTTTAAATCGGTTTCTCGGATTCGGACCTCAAATCTGGGTGGCGACTCTAAAAACAAATCTCAATCAAATAGTATCGGTGCATCAGAAAGCGCACCGTCAACACACCTTCTGAGACTTAGGGTGACATACATGACAACACATGCATGACATTCTCCTTTTCAAAATAAAACAAGCAGGGGCACTCCTAAGCTCAATTTTGCTTTACTGTCAATTCCCAGCCGTCAAGCCAAAAAAGAAAACCTTACTACTTGAAGTCAAGGATTAACCCAAGTCAACCATCCTAAAATCTATGCACCCTTATCCGCAGTCTATAAAGAGCTTCTCATAGCTGGCCATATAAAACCACTCCCTCCAACCCCTCTACCTCAGAAACTCCCATCTCACCATAACCCAGATGCCTTCTGTGCCTTTCATCAAGTACCCGGTCATGCCACCGATGAGTGCCACCACCGCCTACGCCATGAAATTCAAGATCTCATTGACAACGGGTCCATCCCTGTCAGAGCTGAAAACCGTGCTTAACCAATGAATCATCAGTGATCATGCAATAGCTCAATCTTCCACGAATCTTGGGAGCATGCAAGTCGGGCCAAATCTTCGAGTCAAGTTTTCAACTCAAGTCAAGTCTTAGTTGTGTCTGGTTGTACTTCGAGTCTTTCATGCTTTTCCTTTCAAGTATGTGTCTGTCTTCAAATTCGAGCCTGTGATGTCCTATTATTGTCAAGCTTTGTAGTTCCGAACTACGCACGCTCTGATTCCTTGCAAAAGGATACATAGGCAACCATTAGTGGTTCGATCACAACTTTTGGAAAATCAATGTCACACCTTTATGTTGAAATTGTCTTAATAAACTTGAGCTTTTGCAATAATCCCTCAAACTTGGAATTGTTTTCCACCATCATTTGAGAATCATGAGAATCACTTCAAAACACGAGATTGAATCCTTGCCCTGCGAAAGAAGAAGGAATTCCAGACACCATTCCCCGATGCCATCAAGAAGTAATGCTTTGACATAGAAAAAGCCTGCTAGGTCTAAAACACGCAAGGGAGGCCTAGGCAAAAGTTAAGGCAAAAAGCTCGCTAGATCAAAACTTCAAAGTGTGATCTAGGCAAAAGTTAGGGCATACACTGATTCTCTCTATCAAGTTGCGCAATTCAAAATGAAGAAAGGCATTCTTTGCTTTTATTTCCCCGATAAATATACCTCCCTTGATAGCCCTTTTGAGCCTGACTCATTTTCTTTGAAAAAGAACCCTGCTAGACAGCTATCCCCCACACTGGGGTAAAATAAGAGATATGAAAGTGCCAAACGCATGATTTCCAGTGGCACATCAAAAATTCTAGAAAGTGCCCAACAAATGATTTCCAGTGGCACGTCAAAATTTCAAGAAAATGAAAGTGTCAAACACATAGACACAACAAATTGCGAAAGTGCTCGAGCAAAATGGGGACAAAAAAAAAATGCCCATAAAAAAACAAAGGGGGCACAAGAATAGTTCAAAGATAGCTGCTAGCTCCAATAACCCAAAGGAAAATAAGATTTTGAGCATATTATCCTTTCTTTGTCAAGCCCATAACCTTGGCCCCATTACAACATAAATAAAAGACCTTTCAGATTGAAAGCACAACTTGATAGTGAGAATCCAAGTCAAAAAGGGATCAATTTAATCTCCCTTAAAAGTCAAAGCATTGTGCAAACAGTGGCGTCAGCCAAATCAGAAATCCAAACCAGGGCACATCAAGGTGTCTTCATCACAGCCATCCAAACTAGGGCATCAGATCATCATCAGCAACCCAGGGCATGGGTTCATAAAAGAAATCTCGTGTTTTGATAGAATAATTGATTTGAATTATTATCATTTGATGGAGTGAAACAATTTCAAAATTAAAAGACTCAAGTATATGACAGTTTCAATTGTGGGGCACGTTTTGCCATCCTCGAGTTTGTCGCGCTCAAGTTAACATAGTCTTGTCAGAATCCACCCCCTTTGTCCAAAAGGCTGATCAAATCCCTCGGCCTTGTCAGTCGTGTCAAAATCCATTTTGTTGTCCATACGGCCGATCAAATCCCTCGGTCTCATCAGTCTTGTCAAATTCTTTCAGTTAGCATGGTCTTGTCAAAAATACACTTCGTTGTCTATGTCTTGCCAAGGGGCATCATTGTAAAGTCACTTCTTTGTCTGGGCCTTGTCCAAATTCACACAAGGTCTTTATCCAGTCAGATCCTAAATGGTCTTGTTAGTCTTAGACTCGTGGAAGACGATTTCAATGCAAGGAAGAATCAATGATAGCAAAACCACAGATTCAAAATTGAGGGGCACATTTGTCCAAGGCTTGGGGCACGTCGGCCTACCACCATTCACTAAGGCAAGCATGTGGCCAAATTCAAGAACTGGGGCACGTCAGCCCACAACCATTCACCAGGGCAAGCATACGCCGGGATCCAAGAAAGCTCAAAGCCACAATCTTCAGCCTCAACAGAAACAAACCCAAGGGTCAAACTTTAACTTAAAAGCTCAAGCTTCAAGAACCAGCCTAAAATCCAAACCGTGGCCTAATGGAAAGACAGTAAAGCAAAAGAGACACCCCGTTATGCCTCCTACCTTTTCAAAGAAAGGAATGTTGTCATTATGTCATCAAGTGTCGAAACCTAAGTCTCACACAACCATCCTCCGGGATGATTCTTCAACCAAACACCCTCAGTGGCAGTTTTTCAAACAAGTGTCCTCAGTGACGATCATTTTTCAACCAAACGCCTTCAGTGGCAATTTTTCAAACAAGAGTCCCCATTGGCATTTTTTTTTTCAATCAAGCGTCCTCAGTGGCGGTTTTCCAATCAATCATCCTTTGATACAAGCTTTTAATCAAACATCCTCCTGAACATGTTTTCAATCGATAATTTTCCAATCAATCGTCCTTCAAAACAATTTTGCTTTTAGACAATTATGCTTTGGGATAGCTTTTCAATCAATCGTCCTCCGGGATAATTTTTCAATCAACTTCAAGCTCAATTTCAAAAATCAAGACCAGAAATGGTCGCCTTCAAATTCAATTTCAACACCAAAAATGGTCGCTTCAAAATCAACCAAATTCAACTTCAAAGACTAGAAATGGTCACCTTCAAATTCAAGACCAGAAATGGTCCTTTCAAATTCAACTTTAAGACCAGAAATGGTCACTTCAAATTCAATCAAATTCAATTTCAAAGACCGGAAATGGTCGCCTTCAAATTCAACTTCAAAGACCAGAAATGGTCGCTTCAAATTCAACTTCAAAGACTAGAAATGGTTGCTTCAAATTCAACTTCAAATTCAATTTCAAGACCAGAAATGGTCCCTTCAAATGGTCGCTTCAAATTCAATTTCAAAGGCCAGAAATGGTCACTTCAAATTCAAATCAATTTCAGGACCAGAAATGGTGACTCTTTTCAATTAAACCGTCTCGAGAGATGACTTTTTAGTCAAATCACTTTGCGGGATAGTCTTTTCAATCAAGTTGTCCTTCGGAACCACTTTTCAAACATGAATTCAATTGCTATTTTTCCAGGAAAACTCAGGGCACTATCACTCTCCAAACAAATCACAGTCGCATTTAAAAGTTTTTATGTAAGCCCTTACACGGCGTTCCGAAGTTTAATGTAAGTCCTTACACGGCATTTAAAAGTTTTTATGTAAGCCCTTACACGGCGTTCCAAAGTTTAATGTAAGTCCTTACACGACATTTAAAAGTTTTTAATGTAAGCCCTTACACGGCGTTTCAAAGTTTAATGTAAGTCCTTACACGTCATTTAAAAGTTTTTAAGTAAGCCCTTACACGGCGTTCCGAAGTTTAATGTAAGTCCTTACACGGCATTTAAAAGTTTTTAATGTAAGCCCTTACACGGCGTTTCAAAGTTTAATGTAAGTCCTTACACGGCATTTAAAAGTTTTTACGTAAGCCCTTACACGGCGTTTCGAAGTTTAATGTAAGTCCTTACACGACATTTAAAAGTTTTTATGTAAGCCCTTACACGGCGTTTCGAAGTTTAATGTAAGTCCTTACACGGCATTTAAAAGTTTTTATGTAAGCCCTTACACGGCGTTTCGAAGTTTAATGTAAGTCCTTACACGGCATTTAAAAGTTTTCATGAAAGCCCTTACACGGCATTTTGAAAAAGTTTCACGGTATTTAAATATTTTCATGTAAGCCCTCTACGGCATTGACTTTTGTTCACCAAACATCGTTCGTTTTTCCCTCGTTGAAAGATGAGGTGTCTACTTATTACATTGCATGACAAGCCCCGCAGAACTACGCTGGTCTGATCCTTGCAAAAAGGTACGTAGGCAGCTTGAAAAAGCGCGACCGCATACATGATTATTTACATGTTTTTTTTTTCTGTGTTTAAGGATATCCGGGGCAACGAAATTGGGTTGTCTATATCTTTGATGCGACTTGGATCACCCGTGATAACCAAGCCTTGTCAAAGAGGGGTAACTGTAGACACCCCAATTTGGAAGCTTCAGACATCTTTAAAAGTCCCGATGACGAAAAGAAACGCTGAATGAAGTTTTGAAGCAATACTTGAACTAAGAACAAAGTCAACCCAGTCCACTGTACCGTGCCATACTCCCCCAAGTCCCGTGTGACCAATTTCAGCCCAAAAACCTAGCCGTGACTCATGTTTGCACCGCACGGCACAATTGACCCAGTCAACTGTACCGCACGGTACTGACATAGTGCCGCACGGCACTGTCAAACATCAATCAAACCTGCAAACACGTTACCGGCAGCTCTCTGTGTGGAAAAACCGATTCCTGCTGCGTTCTTGGTCCCCAAGGCACGCAAAGGTGCCGTGTAGCCTACTATTTTTGAGTGTAAACCTGGCCTTCCATGATTACACCTCTCTCGGCTCTCCCCTACAAATACCCGATCCATTTTGCTGAAAAAAGAGAGAAGGACTCTACCAAGGAATCCTCCCAAAGCCCTGCTATAATCCTTCCAGCCAATATTCAGTAAAAACTCTACCTCATAAAACCCAAACCACGTCCGAAACCACCGTCGGCCACTCTTCCTACCACCTCCACTCATACCCACTACTCAAGACCCTCATTTCCCATCTTTACCAGGTCCATTTAACACTCACACAACCAAGTTTCAAGTTCTAGTTCGAGTATTCGCTTCAAAGCTTCATTCCCGAAGGTAAAAACCTCCGTTTCGCCACCGAAGTCAATCACTTTTGTATGCTGAGGGTAAGGCCAAGTTCAAGGAGGTTCCTTATACCTCTCTTGAGCTTGGTGTACCAACAATGCTCAACAAAAACCAGCCACAAGAATATGGAAGTTTTACAGTAGTGTTGTACGGTACTTCCATAGTGCCGCGCGACACTTCTGTTTAAACCAAATATTTTGGAGCCTTGTTTCTCTCGGCCAATCAATGTTGTAGGGTGGTAAGGTATTTTCTGGCACATTTCCAATCAAAAACATGGTTTTCAAGTCTTGGTACATGGCTCTTCTCTCATGAGAAACCAAAATTTTCACTCCAAAATGACAATTTTTGCAAAGCTATGTATTGAAAACACTAAGCCTTCCCTTCTACTGTCCAAAACCAAGCTTTTCTCACTGTCCAGCACAGTTCAGTGCCATACGGTACTACGATTTTAACTAAACGGTACTACCATAGTACCGCACGGTACTGTCTTGCAAACTCAAAAATTTCAAAAACCAGTTTTGTTGCTCGGACAGTAGGAAAGGGTTAAAGCATTTTGTTTTAATTATTTTCTCGCATCATTCATACATGCTCATGTGTTTATTGCTTACCTGTTCATTATTATCGTTAATTCCTTACTTGTTTGTCGTTATTTCTATTATTATCAACTGTTTATTTGAATAAAGTTCGGCAGTAAAGTGTTTTCCAAAAAATCCTAAAATATCTAGTAAAGACTGATTTTTATCGGGCACTTGGGGTGCATTTTTCGAACAAAACCTTCCCCACGGGTAACCTGGTTCCCGAACCCAAATCTCTAATTTTTCGCAGACCAAACCCTTTTTTCAGTGGCAAAAGAGTCATATCATTTTCTAAACGGTTCCTCAGGTACCTAACATTTTCCAAAAATTAAACCCCGGGTGGCGACTCTAAATTTTTCTTTTTCCCTTAATTTCGCCATTTTCTTTTCAAACCAACCGCGTGGGCCGCCCGAACCGTCCACAACAACGTCCCTATCAGCGTAGTGTTGGCGCGCCAGGAGGGTATTGAGCCAGGCGAACAAGTTATTGAGCCAGAGCTCGATGACCCTAACCATCCCCAACCCCAGGAGAGGGGAGAGTTCCTTGAACAGCTTAGCGAGCGGAAGAGTGATTCCTTGGACAGAATGCTTGAACCACGCGGCTCGGGAGAGATTGATCAACCCCTAGTGACTACGCGCATACTTGATGAAGATCAGCCTGCGGGGGAATGGAGCGCAGAAGAGGGCTTTGGTCAGGGCTATGAGATCGAGCCTTATGTCGACAGTGATTACGAGGGTCTAACATCCGAAGGGAGTCAGCCCTTCGAAGAGGGTAATGCGCCGCCGCAAACTGTCAGCGCTGTGTAAGTTCATACTGAGCCGCTGGCTACAGGGCCCCTCACTGGCGCAGGTATTCATAATAATGATTCCACAAGCACTTTTCACAGCATAGGGGGCGATATCTAGCCGCGCTCTGGGCTAATCCCTGTTCACGAACACAGCTTAAAAGATTATGTACCTGTGATCAATTTTGCACACCCAATTATTGCCGACCTCTTTCGCGATGATTTTTCAAAGTTAGAGGCAGTTGCTGGGATGCGCGGGAGTAGAGTTGAGGAGATTCCGGAGGACCGTGAGCCTGCGTGTGAGCCACTCATGCTGGACACTTCTGTGAGGGGTGCTGCTGATCAAGAAGACACTGCTACGAGCGCCAGGGTGGTCCAGACGCCTGAAACCACTCCTCTCGGCAGCGGTGTCGTGGTAGGAGTTGAAAGGACTTCAGTGCCTTTACACCTGCCCTCACCTGCCAAGCGTGAGTCTCAGCAACGCACAGCAGCCCGGTCCCCCAGCCATTCTGACTCTTCTGTCAGGATTGTTGGTGAGTCCCATCTTGTAGTGGATTGAACAGGCACATCCAGAGACACTTGCGGGCTTCAAGGCAAAGAGTGAGGTGATGGGTGGGATGTGGCTGGACAATTTCTGTGCTCTGTTGAGGACCTTGCATATGACCAACGTGATGGAGTTTACCACCTCTTTTTTCAACAGTGTTAGAGCCAGCTTCGTGGATCTAGAAGACTTGGGCTTTGACATCAGTTGGGTTGTTGCGCACTTGGACAAGCTTCATGAGCGCCGCAAGGAGATTAAATTGCTGCCCCGGATTGCAGATAAGGAGCTCGAGATTCTTGAGTTGCAGAAAGATATTGAGGACATGCAGATTGAATTACAGAAGAAGAAGGATGAGCTAAGCGCGCTTGTTCAGGTGAAAGAGGCCCTTAGTGTTGCGCATGAGGCTCCCATTGATGACAGCGACCCAGTTTCTAAGGGTCTGTTCCCTACGCGCGTGTAGGCTTTATTCTTATGTTAGTTTTCGTGATGTACTGGATTTGTACCACCGTATAACTATGGAAATCTTTGTGGTTCTTTCGCTGCTCTTTCTCGCGCCTTTGTTGTTTCTTTTCATGTCCTCATCTGTTATGCTCTCCTTGCTATTTTACTGTCCTTGGTTAGCCAGATTACTTTGAATAATTCAATCATAAAAAATTGCAATATGAACTGAAACTCTATTCATGATCTTGGTTAGAGCGAAAGATAACATATTTCATTAAAGAATTGACTGGAACCGTCAATCATGAAATATACAATAGCAAATAAAGGAAACAAAATATAACTTTTGGCTGGGTCGCCAGAAATAATGCATCAAAACCTAAAGACTATGGATAATATTTCTTTATGAACTCGTGAGATGACCATCACCGACCCTGGACAACCTGTAGTGCCCACTTGAATTCGACTTGATGATCTCGTAAGGTCCTTCCCACCTGTGGGTAAATTTCGGGAGCACCACATTCCTCATAACGTCCATGGTCGACTTCTAGACGAGATCCCCTACTTCAAACTCTCTCGGGATTACACCTCTGTTATAAAACTTAGCTACTGATTCCCAATATTGAAGCTGGTGTTCCGCTGCAATCTGCCTTCTTTCTTCTAAGGCCTCAAGATCGGCGCGCCACTCCGCCTCTGTTACTTCTGTAGCCAGCGCCAGTCGTGCGGATGGTACACTTAATTCCACTGGGAGGACTGTCTCAGCACCATAGAAAAGGTTGAAGGGGCTAGTGCGTGTGGCCTTTCTTTTTGATGTTCTGTATGCCCAAAGAGCCGCGATCAAATGATCAGCCCACGCCCCTCCATTTTCATCCAAGAGTTTACTCATTATCCGCGTTAAGGACTTGTTTGTTGCCTCTGCCTGGCCGTTTCCCTGAGGATAGTAGGCCGAAGACGTATGATGCTCAATAAAATAAGAATCTAACAGTTCCCCCACGTTTCTGTTAATGAACGGTGTCCCGTTGCCTGATAGTATTACTCTGGGTATGCCAAAACGGCAGATGATGTTTTCTCTGATGAATTGTGCCACAGCCACGCCGGTCGCATTTCTGAGAGGGACTGTCTCTACCCACTTGGTGCTGACTTCTGTAGCTGCCAAAATCGACTGATATTTTCGTGAGTGCAGAGTTATGGGCCCTACCAGTCCATAGCCCAAGTGTGGAAGGGGTAGGGCGCGCGGATGGCATGAAGTTCAACTCCTGGAGCGTGCACTAGATTTCCAAACTTCTGACAAGCATGGCATCTGCGTATGTGCTTCTTCGCATCTGATTCCATTGTTGGCCAATAATAGCCAAGGTGGATGATGTGCTCATACAGCTTTTGGTCGCCTTGGTGTTCCAACTCGTGGGATTTGTGCAAGACTCCCTCGGCCTCCTCGTTAGATAGACATCGCAAGGGAATATGGTCTAGGGCCCTTCTGTACAATTTTCTATTTTCCATGAAATAGCGATTGGCACTCATTTTGACCTCCCTTCGATACTCTTTTTCCATGGGTAACGCCCCCTCTTGCAAGAAGTCAATGTACTTCTGCCTCCAGTCTCTTTCTACTGAGAAGCAACATTCTAGCTCCAGGGTAAATAGTGAGCAGCGCTCGCAACCATTAAGGATTGCCGCGGCATCCCGCTTCATCTCTTGCCAATAATATCCCTGTCTTTGGATTCTTCGGTAAAGGGAATTCTCATTTTCTCCGCAGGTTTTGACATGGATCTGACGCAACTTCTCCTTCGCCTCCTCGGGATCTATACAGCGCGCTAGCCATCCCTGAGGGCCGCGATAGTATAGCTGTTTCCCCACCATAGTGAACTGCGTGACTTCAGATATGGGCAAGCCGCCCTCTCAAGTCATGAATTGCGTTATGATTTTCTCCTGCCATTCACCTATGGCACACACCTCATTCATTTGCTCAACTACAGACGAGTCTGTTCTTTTAACAATCTCTATTGATACAGTACCTTTTCCAAATTCCATCTTTGCTCCAAGGGTGGCCAACGCGTTGGGAAACCTGTTATCTGACCTGGGCCTGTGGATTATTTCCACCTCCTCGAACTGCTGCATTAGTTTATGTACGGTGGCCCTATATGGTGCAAGAGCAGGCTCTTTAACCGCGTACTAGCCTTCCGTTTGTAGAATAACGAGTTTTGAGTCCCCCACAATTTTGAGGATTTTAATCCCCTTTGTGATGGCTGCCAGGAGCCCTATGATCAAAGCTTCGTATTCTGCCTCATTGTTCGAACACTGAAATGCCAATTTGTACGCCAGAAATTCGCGCTGACCATTACTGTTCTGTAAGACAATCCCCGCGCCACCTGAACCTCCTCCCGCGGCCCCATCGAAGCTTAGTGTCCACATGACCTTGTCGTCTGTGGCAGCTAACGCTTCAAAACCATCGCCTGGGAGTGCTTCTTCGATTGGCTCGCACTGTTCGCTCCGGAATTGTGCTAGTAAGTCAGCAAGGGCTTGGCATTTAATTGTGTGAGGTGCTAGGCAGGTGATCTCAAATTCCGCCAGCGCTAAAAGCCAGTGCGCCACTCTCCCAGTGAGAGCTGGCCGCGAGAGCAAATATCGTACTGGGTCACTCTTTGTGACAATGTGAATTTTGAATGATAAAAAATAGTGACGGAGTTTTTGCGCAGTGAAAATCAGCGCCAAGCAGTGTCGCTCTACGGGGGTATATCGCTCTTCAGCCCCCTGTATTTTCCGACTGATATAATATACTGGTCGCTTCGCTCCATCAATATCTTGGACAAGAAGGGGCCCAATGGATCTCGGGATGGACATAAGGTAAAGAATTAGTGGCTTCCCCTTCTGTGGCGCGATCATTGTTTGCGGGGAAACTAAGACAACCTTGACTCTATCAAAGGCCAGCTTGTGATCTACGCGCCATGTAAACTTTGCCTTTCCCTTCAAAAGATCACTGAAAGGTGCTGAGATTTCCGTAAGCGCGGGGATGAATCTTCGTAGGTAAGACACCTCCCCAGGAACTTTTTGAGGGTTCTTTGGGAGTGGGGCGGGGGCATTTCCACTATAGACTTTATCTTTGTCTCATCTGCTTCAATTCCGTGTATGTGAACAAGGAATCCTAAGAATTTTCCTGACGCTACCCCGAATGCACATTTCAAGGGGTTCATCCTCATGTTGAATCTTCTGCATCTTTTGAATACTGACTCCAAATGCTCAAGATGGTCAAATTTTTCCTTGGATTTTACTACCAAATCATTCACGTAATCCTCCACAATGTGATGCAGCACATCGTGAAAGATTGCTGTCATCGCGCGCTGGTAGGTGGCGCCAGCTTTCTTGAGTTCGAATGGCATGACATTGTAGTAGAAGTTTCCCAATGGGGTTCTGAATGCTGTCTTCTCCGCGTCCTCTGGAGCCATCTTGATCTGATTGTACCAGCTGAACCCATCCATAAAGGAAAACAATTGGTGTCCGGATGTCGCGTCAACCAATGTATCAATGTGGGGCAGTGGGAATTCATCCTTGGGGCAAGATTTGTTGAGGTCGCAGAAATCGACACACACCCGAATTGGCCGTTCTTCTTTTTTACGGGTACAATATTTGCAAGCCAGAGCGGATATTGGGTTGGCCGTGTAAAGCCTGCTTTCCTCAACTTCTCCACCTCTTCTTTAATCTTCTCGTCTAAGTCGGGTTGATACTTGCATTGACCCTGTTTAACAAGTTTGGAGTTTGGGAACACATTTCTTCATAATGCCAAGCGAACACATCGTTGTACCACTGCAGAAGCATATATCAATCTTCCCTTTAGGCCACTCTCGAGCGCCACGCTAACAAACACATGCCTCGGAGTTCCTTCTCCAATTCGTAAATTAACTTCTTCCAAAACCTCGGGCTGAGGTTTCGGACCATCTTGAATGCACTCTGGCGCGGGTTTTGGTTTTACAACCTCTTCTTCTATTGGCTTTGGAATCTCCTTCTCGTCTTCTCTCCCATCAGCCTTTAGGCAGCGCGGGTCAGACGCCTCAGCTTGGCTGTCTGGCCCGCCGCCCCGTCATAAACAATAGACGGTCCTGCCACTCTCTATCACCTTTGTGACTTTCCTTGGTCCTGAAGCACTTGCTAAGTTGCCTGGGCTTCACTTGCTCGCGGGGCCCCCTTGTAGACACCACGATTTTGAACCAGAGATACACGCAAGCATTCCCGATGATGCAAAGACCAATGTGGACTACCTCGAGGACTTGAATGAGGCTTGAATTTGTCAAACCCTCAAACCTAGCCCCAAAGCTCTAAAAAATCATTACCCTAACCCAAAACATCCAACCCAAACCTCCTCAAAACAAACCCAAACCAACACCATCTTCTAGTACATTCAAAACCCTCTTTATCGATATATAATATGTCCCAATCTGTTTTGAAATGAGGGAGATGCGCGCGTTTTACTAGAATGACACGTTTGCCCGACCTCTTGAGGGTAAAATGGCCCAATCGGATTCTCGCGTGGGGAGATATGGCTTCCAGTGCGCCGGTTTGGCCTGTTTAGACACCGATTGAGTTATTCACCAATCGTTTTCTTGTTTTCTCAATTTCTAATGATAAACCACTTCAGATACAACTAAGCTACGTATATAAAGAATAAATGGCCCAATCAGATTCTCGCGTGGGGATATATGGCTTCCAGTTCGCCGGTTTGGCCCGTTTCGACACCGATTGAGTTATTCACCCATCATTTTCTTGTTTTATCAATTTCTAATGATAAACTACTTACGATACCACTAAGCTACGTATAGAAAGAACAAACGCCCCAATCGGATTCTCGCGTGGGGCGATATGGCTTCCGGTTCGCCGGTTTGGCCCATTTAGACACCGATTGAGTTATTCACCAATCGTTTTCTTGTTTTCTCAATTTCTAATGATAAACTACTTAAGATACCACTAAGCTACATATAGAAAGAACAAACGCACCAATCGAATTCTCGCGTGGGGAGATATGGATTCCCGTTCGCCGGTTTGGCCCGTTTAGACACCGATTGAGTTATTAACCAATTGTTTACTTGTTTTCTCAATTTCTAATGATAAACTACTCAAGATACCACTAAGCTACGTATACAAAGAACAAACGCCCCAATCGGATTCTCGCGTGGAGAGATATGGCTTCCGGTTCGCCGGTTTGGCACTTGCAGACACCGATTGAGTTATTCACCAATCGTTTTCTTGTTTTCTCAATTTCTATTGATAAACTACTTAAGATACCACTAAGCTACGTATAGAAAGAACAAACGCACCAATCGAATTCTCACGTGGGGAGATATGGCTTCCGGTTCGCCGGTTTGGCACTTTTAGACACCGATTGAGTTATTCACCAATCGTTTTCTTGTTTTCTCAATTTCTATTGATAAACTACTCAATATACCACTAAGCTACGTATAGAAAGAACAAACGCCCCGATCGGATTCTCGCGTGGAGAGATATGGCTTCCGGTTCGCCGGTAAACCGGCCCGTTTAGACACCGATTGAGTTATTCACCAATCGTTTTCTTTTTTTCTAAATTTCTATTTATGAACTACTTAAGATACCACTAAGCTACGTATAGAAAAAACAAACGTCCCAATCGGATTCTCGCGTAGAGAGATATGGCTTCCGGTCCGCCGGTTTGGCGCGTTTAGACACTGATTGAGTTATTCACCAATCGTTTTCTTGTTTTCTCAATTTCTAATGATAAACTACTTAAGATACCACTAAGCTACGTATAGAAAGAACAAACGCCCCAATCGGATTCTCGCGT
>JAXBDA010009073.1:2660-13348 GCA_036023075.1 Gaultheria prostrata
GCAAAAATTAACTTGAATCAAAAGAAAAACAAGGCCATAACACCATTCCAAGACAACCAAAAAGACCCGAAACATTCCCTACAATAGAGAAAGAAAGAGCAACCAGCTTTTAAGAATGACTTTTGGAGTACCCCAAGCTGTTAGAACCTGGAGGTAGTTTTTGAACTGCATTTCCTTGCTCTCTCTCCCTTTTGAAAAGATGCAGAATATTCCCAAATTAAGTCACTGTCGGAATGATAGTAATTTGTAACCCAAACTTTATGCAAGCAACGAGACTGAGATGCATTATCTGTCTTGTTGAGAAGCATTTTACAATCTATCCAACGATCCATTGTGCTACTTGCACACTCGTAAGTGGGTGTGTACGTTCCTTAAATCCACCTTAAAGTCATAGTTTTGGTATACAAGTACTTGACGGATGTATAAAATTCGGCAAATGTTATTCCACACGTAAGTACAAGTATTTTATGCACTAGAGTTTTGGCACAATAAAAATTAGTTTTAGCATTCTCAACACATGTATAGAAATTCGTAAGATCTCATAATTTTCTTTTTCGGTTGGTACAACCTAGGCTTTGAGAATTACATATTATAATGATTGGGATTGTGTACCATCAAGGGCCACCGTTGGGATATTAAAGGAGTAGTAATCGAGTTGTCTCGGAGCACGGTTACTTTATGATCCGGATCATTCTAACATGACACATTTATCTGTACTAGAGTTGGGCTACGTGCTTCACACGTGACTGCGTGCTCATTGATTATTTTGTTGTGAGGGTGAACTCGACCTCACATCTAAACAATAATTACCACTGAATGTCAAGATGAAAGAATTCCCAAATTCAGTTTGTAATGGAGGAAGTTGTAATGGCTCGAAACAGACTACCTATTGGACTCATTAGATGTAATTCTGATCATTTTGGATTCTCGTCTAAGGTACCGTTTTGTTCATGTTTGCGTGGGCATGACTTAGTCTTAACTAAGTTAATATACTCTCTCCGTCTCTTGTTAAGTGTGTAGCCTGGTAATTCCAACTTATTTTCTCTCACATCAACTTTTTCAACTTTTACATATATTTTCCACTATTTACTCTTATCAATATAATAATACCCACTAACTTTTCAAAAAAGAATCTACTTTTAAGGGCAAAATAGGGAATGTACCCACTAACTTTTCAAAACACACACTTATTAACGGACAACACAAAATGTGAAGTTAAACACTATAAAAGGGACGGAGGGAGTATGAATTATGAAAATTCAACACAAACTAATCTTACGTAATCGACATGTCCCTCATCTCCATCCACTCAGATATCTGCATCAAACAGATAAAAAAGAAGCAATCAAAGAGTCATCAAATACTTTGATATATAAGACCAGATTTGCATTATCATCAGTACTTCGATAGCTGAAGGTGCCTCCCTTGTTTATGTGACTCTACATGAGATTAGGCCAGCCTGAGAAGGTGCATCCCATATTTGAGGAGATGAGACAGAGGAACATCCCACCAAACACATTTTCTTTCAATATCTTGATGCAGAGCTACTCATGTTTAAATGACATGCAAGGAGTAGAAAGAGTATTTGATGAGATGATGAATGGAAATCAAAAAGTATGCGATTGGACGACGTATAGTAATTTGGCTGTTGTTTATGTTAAGGCTAGACTTCATGAGAAAGCTGAGTCTGCCCTTAACAAGTTGGAGGCTTTGAAGCTTTTCTAAATGCTCTTGCATACATATGGCTCCCATATCGTACTTACCAACCAGTGAAGGACCATGCATAAGAATAGGCAGAAATTAGGTACCAAGAAGTTACAGGTGATCCTTTTGTTATCATCCTCCAGCATGTGGCATTTAAACTATAGAGTGCATAGAAAAAGTTGACATCACTCAAAATATCAATGACAAGCATCACAAAAACCACCTGAAAAGATGACTGTGGCCCTTTTTAAGTTACTACCTCACTTATAAGACTGTTCAAGGGATTTGGTATTCTGTCTCAAGAATACATCATGTCCAGTGGGAGACAGTACATTTTTGTTCTCTCTCAAGTCGAATATATTACAAATCATGCACGAGTGTATACCAAAAAAATTTGACTGACGATAGTAAATAAAATCCAAGTTACACAATACACCAATGATGTTGGGTAAAACATATTGACGAGATGTTGGGGAGCTGTAGACCAGAGCCCCAAATCATGTCCATAGTCGTTATCAATCACCCTCTTTTTATGTTCTATTAAACATCATGGCATTCAAAATCGTAAATTATTGAAGAAAACAATTGTTTAGGTGCACGCAAGTCCAGTCGGTCAATTAGAAAAATTAAAAAATAGGTCCATAATCGTAGATGCTAACTTACATTGCACAACTTGCCAAACTTCAAAGTAGCCGAATTCCTGCACCCTGTTGCATACCAGCTTAAATGATTCCGCTAATGATTACACTATGTAAATGAGAGATATAGCAGAGCACTTTTGTAAAACTCAGCAAAATTCTCCAACTTATGGAAATCTAAACGAGCGACAATGAAGCGAAGATCATAAAGTTCCGCTTCTATATGTATACAACCATTACTTAAAGCATCGAAGACAAAACAATATTCTGCAAATAGTTCAGCTTGCTTGGTGCAGTCAAAATTACAGTGGCAAGTGTAGTGGAGTGAGTGAGAACTTAATCACATAGACAAAGGTTTACCTTGTTCACAAGTACTTGCTTTCTTTGCTCCTTGATCTCATACTTATCTTGATTAAGTCCTTGCTTACTCGGCTTTTGGGACTTCTTTGACATGCTACGCCCAGCAATTTCAGAAGCTGGTTTAGCATTTGCAGTATTCCTAATCGAAGATCCTTAGGTCCTTGTTCCAGGATTTACTTTTTTGACACCATCCTTCTCTGCTGATTTTATAATTGGAGAAGCTTGAGCTGTAGCATCAGAGATCAAGGACTTTGGTTTCAATTCCATAAGAGCCTAAACCCAGAACCCACATTGATAATGTACATAAGGCAAAGACTCTGCAACTGCAAAGAGCAGAGTTTATAAATGAGAAGTTGAAATGAAGGGCAGTGAAACATGATCATTCATGCCAATCACAGAAAAGGGTCATCATTCACAAGAAGGTACCTCAGGAATCAGGATAATTGTAGCCATCAATTCTTTATCTGCAGAATAAGCTCCCTAGCAGTTTTGCTGAAGTGGTTTAGTCCCTGGAGCATCAATCACGGCACACTAAAGATGCCAACTTTTTTACTTTTAACAGATAATATTCGAGCTATGAATTGTGTTTTCCTTGAGAAAAAAATCCTATAATCTGATAAATATGCATAGTAAACAACAGTTTATATATGCATGTATCGAAAAATTTAGTCGTGATGCCTTTATAAGTAGAGGTTTTCCATTTTCATATTTATGGTGGCTCCATAGTCCATTCAGAAACATATTTAGCATGTTATTTTCTGCTACTATGGAGTTTGCGTTATGTTGAGGTGGGGTTTTTTCACTCGTTACATTTGATAGGAATCCCACATGCCACTCCTTGGACATCCAGAATAGTTGTGCTCTGATCAATGTGCCTTTTGGCTGTAATTGAACATGTTATCATCAACATAAATTCTGTTTGTGGAAGAGAAAAAAAAAAAAACTACTGATTTCAGAGGGAAACAAAATCAGTAGATTTCGTACAGAAATTCTGGTGGAGGTAAGCAAAATCGTTACAGGTATCGATAGACTAATAGGATTGTACAGTCTGAAATCTCCTTAGAATTTGGTGAAGTGTACAAAAGACTTGCTTTTAGCCGTAAAAATTGTACTCCCTCCCTTTTAAATATATTGTTCATCCATTTTTCAAACTTCTTGCCATTTTTCAATTGTTATACTCCTATCTTGCAATTTATAATGATTTTTGTAATTGTAAACACTTTGTATTATAATCAAACAAGATCTGTATTGAATATTTTTTGAGATTCATTTTGAAAGATATAAGCGATTGAAATTGGCATGAATATCCAAAATGGACAAATAATTGGAGACGGAGGGAGTACTTAAAGATATGGCGGGTTGGATAAGTTTCCTCTCACTCCCCCTTTTCACTTTCACTTAGGCGGTGTTCCATTAACCTGGCTTTTTTGACTTTTTGGCTTTTGGCTTTTTTATGTGAGAGCTCGAAAAACGCATTGGTCTTTTGTGATTTTTATGTAATGTATTGTGAGGGGATGACCTGTCTCGAAAAATGCAACAAGCTGGATTTGTTTGCAAATATGAGTTTTGGTGATAAACGTGCCAACCAAAAGGGAGCTCGACTTATAAAACTTACGGCTGGCTTGAATTTGTTTTTGTTCTTTTGAATTGCATTTCCTTGATGCTCTCTCTCTCTCTCTCTCTCTCTCTCTCTCTCTCTCTTGTGAAAAGATGCAGAATATATCCCCAAATAAAGTCACCGTCGGAATGATTGTAATTGTAACCCGAACTATATGCAAGCAATGAGACCGAGATTGGGATGTCGCTTCTCGATTTGATTCTTTTCTCTTGTTTCATTTAATCATTGTAATTTTTGTTATGTGATTAATAAATTTTGTTGCCTTTAAAAACAAAATATGCAAGCAATGAGACCGAGATGCATTATTTGTCTTGTTGAGAAGCGTTTTACAATCTATTTAACCATCCTTTTTGCTACTTGCACACTCGTAAGTACTGTCCTTAAATCCAACTTTTTTTTTTTTTGATCAACAAAATGAAACTTATTAATCTTTGGAAAAGAAACAAAGATTAAAAGGATCTCAGGCACACCGGCATAAAGCCACCCGAGACCCACACCCAAATGGATGGCAAGAAGCCAACCAAAACACCAAAAAAGACTACCAGACCAAAACCAAACAGCTCACCAACTACAGAAGAAATCACAAGACAAAAGAACACACCAAACACCAAATAACCGACAAAAAAGACTGCAAGCGCTAGAAAAGGAGCCAAAAACCGCCAAACCCGGCCATTAAAATTCCAAAAAAAATGAATCTCTGTCACCAAAGTCATCATCTTCCACTTCCTCTGAGAAAATACCTTCCTCCAAGTCAGCAAGAGCATCAATCTTACCCGCCATTTCTTCCTCTTGCTTTTCCACAAATTGCTTTAAAATAAAGTTTTTGCCCCCTTTAACTTTAAAGCCTAAAACGGGCGCCAAATCCAAGGTCTTGCGCGCTTCCTTGAGTAGAGGATTCCCACTCTGAATGTTCCGAGAAGAAGTGAAAGAAGAAGAACGCTCTTTAGTTTCCTTGAGAAGAGATTTGTTCCTATTGCGAATATCCTGAGAAGATAGAGAATACGACGAAACATCCAAATCTCTATTTGTCAATTTGTTAACCTTTACCCCAAACTCAGTATGGATCTTCTGCTTCCTAATCTTCCTTTTCGTTCTATTTAACCTCCTTTGTAATTTTTGGACAGCTTTGTCGATTGTTTTTTTCCCCGGAACTTTAATCCCTTCATGACTATTCCAATCGGTATGCCTAGATTGGTCTTCCATGGAAAAAATCTCCTCAACACAGTCTCTATTTTCAACACCTGAAACCAACTCCTGCACCTTAGAGATCGGGCTAGTAATAGACAGATTCTCATTTGACAGATTCTCATTTGAAACACACTGGAAAGTTTCTTTGATATCCATGTCCTTATCCGAATCAAAGTTCAACGAATCATCGTCCTTGCCTTCCAAATGGGGATCTTTGATTTCAAAGTTCATCGAATCATCGTCCCCAGGATCGATCTCAACCATGTACAGCATCCTTGCAAACAATATCATTCCCATTCTTTATCTTAATAGATGTAAAAACACGCTTTTCCCAACAAGTTTCAGCCATGGGATCTTCAATGACTTTGACAGGGTAAATCTCATCATTAGTCTTAACATGCACAACTTCATTAATGCATTCAAGATAATCGGTTAGGATAAACAAACGCCCTTTATCAAAAGCAATGCATTTCTCCGTAAGCTCATCAATTCTAATAACGTCACCCTAAAGCTTACCAATATTATTGAAAGTAGAGGAGCACCAAGCATTAAGAGGGACGTCATAGCAAGAAATCCAAACACATCTAGAAGCTTTGATGCTTTGATTATCCCACTTTTCCACTGATGAGAACCATTTTGACAATAGATTATTTTCGTCCTTAACAAAATCATTCAAAAATTCTCGAGAATCGAAAGAAATTAAGACATTAAGGCCACCCATATGACGAATCTGAGCATCCCAAATACCATTACTTATGAATAAATCTTGAAGCGTATTCACGTAGCAAAAATTAATTAATTTTCCCACTGCACTCTTATGCAGCCAATCCAACCCCACTTCTTTAGCTTCCACTTGCTTAGGCATACCATGTGAACCACCACTAAGGGCATCAACATAAGATAGACAGTTAAAATCTCTAAATTTGCAATGATTCTCAAATGACTTAGGATGCCAACTTAAAGTCATAATTTTTGTATACAAGTACTTTGCGCGGGTGTACAAAATTCTCAACACTTGTATAGAAACTGAGATCAAACTAATATAATAACTCTAATTGTTTGTAATGTAGCTTGCTAGTAACCAACTGGGGCTAACTCAGTTGATAATGGCTCTTCCATCTCACTAGGAGGTCAGGAAATCTTTCTTTCTTTGTTTCTACCCTATAACGGGCTAATTTCTTATATTGGTTAAGTTGTTGGGTTTGGTTGTCTCGTAAACTCTCACAATTTATGCAATGTCCCGAGTTGGTATTCTATGCTTCATATGTGATATAAACTGCACGATGGCCTATACTTCACTTTGCTTTAGTTTAGAAGATTCTTTTCTTCTGGTTCTTATCGTACGTCTTCTCTTAATTCTGATAGGTTACAATGTAAGCAATGTGAAAATTTATAAGACAATGGAATGGAGTGGGTAAACAATATGCACCTGCTCACTTTAAGTGAGTTTGAAATGTCACTGCTTGTAGTTAGCAAAGCTTTGCGACCTCCGTTCCAGAATGGTAGTTTGGTTTTCAAAACGATAAATTAAAAATAATAAAGTTTTTTAATAAAAAATTAAATGTTCTTTAGCAGTTTACTCGACATTAATGAGTTCTTTTAATTCATAAAAAAGTTTGAAACTTTTTATTTAAAAAAATATTATTTTTAGCTTATCGTTTTGTGAACGGACTATTATTTTGGACGGTGTAAGTATTTATTTTATGTAGATGGAATAAAGTGATTCATAAGCCACACAACACCGAGTCTTTGGACCCATTAATTGTACTAGAATCCTTTTCGATACTGCATATAGAGTTTGGTTTTGTTCACCCTCTTTAAAAGAGGCCTCGTTAAAATAGGGTAAACATTACCCTCATTCATGTTGGTTGAGATAGTGCGGATCTCATCCATATATAATTTCATCTTTACAAATACTTATATTACAGAGCCCACCTACACCATATCAACCAATGATAATGAGGGTAATGTTCACTCATCTTTAATAAGGGTTAACAAAATCGCACTCTGTGAATCTGCTAGTACAACCAGCATGAACATGGGGTTGTTGCGCTAAAGTCGGTAGATGATACCCATGTGTGGTATTCTGATTCTCTAAATATCTCATTCGTATTCATTACTTTCATAAAATAATACACAATTAACATAACATTATCATACAAAATTTACATAGGGTTATGTTCACATATGCTCACCACACTTCACATAGTACAACCATATAGTTCACATAACTCCATAACACACTAAAATACACATTTCACATAGCCTTATCATACATAGTTCACATAGGATTGTGCGGTTCACATAGACAGTTCACATAGCCCAGCCACATAGTTCACATAGACCCACAACATTCTAAAATATACATTTCACATAGATTTTTCACGTAGCATTATCATACTACAAAGTTCACATCGGGTTTTACAGTTCACATAGCCCCTCCACACGCATTTCACATGGCCCAACCACACAGTTAACATAGCCCCACCACAAAGTAAAATACGCAGTTCACATATCCTCATCATACATAGTTCATATAGGGTTATGAAGTTCACATAGACAATTCACATAACCCAACCACACAATGCACATAGACCCACAACATCTAAAATACACAATTCACATAGACCCACAACACTCTAAATACCACTTCAAGTACACAAGCTATTGAGTGCCACTTCGTTCAGTTTCTGTTGCATTCGAAAGAGTTAGCTCTCTTAAGACAGAAACTGAACGAAATGGTACTCAATAGCAATGTGGAAGATTCTTTAAAATAGAGGTGGGAAAATTCGAATGGGAGGTTTTAAGTAAAATCATGTTATGAGCAATGGGAGGAGAAGTTCAACTCGGATAACTTTGTGGGGCCTGAATGCAGATTAGTATGAAGAAACATTTGTCCCTTTAAAGTTGAAGTATTCACATGGCAAGCCTTACAAAATAAAATCGCCACTAGGAATGAACTTATTAGGAGGAACATATTAAGATTACAGGAGGACTCAGTAGAAGCCTAGAAGGTCGTTGTCCGCTGTGTTCTCAAGAGAATGAAACACCATCACATCTATTATTGCACTGCAGAATCTCATGGAAAGTTTGGTCTCAAATTGTGGATTGGTGGGGTGTTTACTGGGTTTGTCCTACGTACTACATTGTACAATCTATTATGTTGGTGGTTCAAGAACAATTACAGAAGTGTGGAAAAGGGCTCCTAGAAATCTGTTTTTATGCTACTATTTGGTCATTGTGGCTGCCGGCTAGAACGAAATCAAATTATTTTCAAAGCAAAGATGTTGGACGTAGCTGAGCTTCTGGACTCAATCAAGACCAAAGCTGCAATGTGGACTAAGGTATATATGTTTCGATCTTCTTAATTACTCGGTGGAGGATATCAAAAGAAGCCTTCAGGGCATTAGAAAACTAACAGTCCCTAAACTAAAATAATCATGTATTAGGCTGGTCTTATTTTGATTCATTTCATGGCCATGTTGGCCGTCTCCTCTATATTTTGTTTCATTTCTTTTCATGGCCATGTTGGCCCTTGCGCTTGTTCTTGTTTCAGGACTTATCTGCCCTTCTCCTATTTGTTATTTTCCCCCATATTTATATAGTTCTTCTTTTGCTGATTAAAAAAAAAAAAGTTCACATAAGGTTATGCAATTCACATAACCACATCACACACACTTCACATAGCCCAACCACATAGTTTACATAGCCCCACCACACAATAAAATACACAGTCTATATAATAACATAAAAACTTTGTGGTGGCGAGTCCGATCTATGTAATTCAGGGATAAAAAATTATTTTCTATATAATAATTGCATTTTTTGAAAACCTTGTGGTGTCGACTGTCGTACATAGTTTACATAGGGTTATGCAGTTCACATAGTCTAACCACACAATTCCCATAGACTTATCATTCAGAGTTCACATAGAAAGTTCGCATAGCCCCACCATACAATTCACATAGCCCCACTAGACACTAAAATACACAGTTCAAATAGCCTTATCATTGTTCATATTCACATAGTATTCACACTAAAAATTTAATTTCTTTTATCTGTGCATAATTTCATAGTTAATATAAATCTCATGTCATAGATCTTGTTGAGTAGATTTCAAAAATATAAATTTGACTGAAAATGGACATGTACAGTAAAAGTTATGACATTTTAAAGTTTATAATATTTATAAAAAAAAAAAGGAACGGCATAATAGCAAAAAAATCATGAAACAAGTATAGGAGTCTTTGTTGCGCTATCTATCTTCGGATCTAGTTTCGGAAACAATACTCAGGGTTGTGATGAAAGCGAATCTAAAAAACAATACTCATTACTGCTTCTTATCCTATTAAATATTAATGGAGTACTATAGGCCTATTATAAGTTGATTTTGTAATCCATCTTTAAAGATTAATTATTTTTGTATGGGTGTAATGAAAAACATGCACTTCAGTGCACTTTTTACACTTTGCAATACATATATACCTATTTTTGTACATTTTTTAAAAATTTCAACACATTTTTTAAATCTTAACACAAGCCCCATAGGCCTATTATAGCATTTTTCCTTTTCTCTATTGCTAGACCAAGAAAACACCAAATTAATTCATAGGAGCAATAGCCCCCACTAATAAAGGAACCAAAATAATTGCAAGACTTTGGGTATAACATGTCATTTTCTAAATTGTAAAAGCTTTAGTGTGTACTTGGTTATAATTCGTTAATCTTTTTTTCCTAGGACTTGTTTGTTTTTATCTTCATTTCTCGTATTACGAACTTCAAACTTTTTAGTTGTTATTAAACTCAAACCTAGATCCGAAATACCGTATTTTATCCGCTTACGGGGCTTACGTTACTGTAATGAAATCTTTCGATAATCTCTTTTGATAATCTTGTATTATAGTACAACGAACCCCACTGGAGAAAATTTTGAGTATAAATAAGATACCGCAGGTGTTGTGACAGGCCACGAAGTAAGAGAAAACAAACCAACAAGCGAAAATCAAAGACACAAAGATTTACGTGGTTCCCCCCAAAGCACGAAGCTCTAAAAGTACGTCCACGGGCGAAGAGTGATAGAGGATTTACTATGAACGGGAGAGAATACAAAGAGCCGGCTATACCCGTAACTCCAATTGAAACACCCAAAAGATATCTAGGGACAAAGTCTCAAGAACACG
>JAXBDA010009074.1:0-13345 GCA_036023075.1 Gaultheria prostrata
TTTTGCGACTTTAGCTTGTCGAAAAATATGATGTATTTCGACATTTACATACCGAAATCGCTACGGAGCAGAAATTCAATTTTCAACTTGTAGGGCCACACAGACAGAGAGACGATGGTGGTGGTTGAGACGGTGGTGCTGGTCAATCAGTGGGAGGGGGAGAGAGGCGGTGCTCGACCGGTGGGTCTATGCCAAAATAGCCAATATATCTGTTCACCTTATCAATATGACAGTTCATAATACTATGCGGTAGAATAGTGCGTTCAATTGAGATCTGCAGCAGTACTGTTTTCTGTTTCAAAGGGAATTCAACAACCATCTATATGTTCCTTGAACTAAAAATGTAATACTATTTCTCTGGGAAAAAAACTTAAATCGTTTTTTTGGTTTATTCGTTTTGTCTTTATTCAAATTTTTTTTGCAAATGTTAGTTTTGCATCAAATTTTTGTTGTTTATTGGTTCTCTTGACGAGACGAATCTAAAGAGTATAAAATTATAGTCAAAACTAAATTTTTTTTGAATAAAGCCAAAAATATGTGGTTTATTTGTTTAATTTTGGCTTTATTAAAAAATAATTAATTTTTACTATAATTTCATATTTGTTAGATTCGTCTCGTCGAGAGGAACCAATAAACCACAAAAAAATTGACGCAAAACTAATAAATGCAAATTTTTTTTGAATAAAGACAAAACGAGTAAACCAAAAAATCTGTTTCTGGGTTTTTACTGAATTCCACTTCAGTAGGTTACAAAACTTTTTTTTTTTATAATCAGATGTCCTGGCCAGTTTGTGCTCACCTCAACTAATTCTTAAGCCATGGAGGTAACGACCGAGCATAACCCCAGTGGTACCAAGAGTTTGCTGACAAAGAGATTCGAACTTGAGACCTTAGATGGGAGCGAACCCTTAAGGGCTCGTTTGGATGAAGGTTTAGAAAGAGGGATGAGGCAATCAGGGGTGATAAGGGGATGATGTGATGTTTTGCCCATGATTTGGGAACAAAAAACACACTCGCACTAAATAAAAGCAGGGGGATGGAGTGCTTATATTTAGTTAGGGGGGGATAACCCACCCCATTTTACCTCTCTACCCCTCATGCAATTCTTTCGGATAAAAAAAAAAAGTACATCCGCGAATAATTTTTAATTTTTGTTTGCATCAATAGAGATCTTTAATTCGATACAAAAAAATAAGTAAAAAAAATTTGTACTTTAGAATTTTACATTGTTAGCTTGTTGAGTTGTTTTGCAATATCATTCGATTCCTACTGCAGTCAGATGATGAAAGGGCTCTATTTTCCCCACTCTACCTTTCTCACAGCTTCTAAAGGCAGAAGACCCTCATGGGAATGGTCCAGTCTTATGCAGGGCAGGGATCTTCTCTTACAAGGAATTAGATGGCAAGTGGCTAACCGATCAAACATCAACTTTTGGGATAATAAGTGGATTCCTGGATCCAAAGACTTTAAGGTACACTATGCCCCTCCCCCTGATTGCCATATTGATCTTGTTAGTGATGTTATTGATCCAAGGACTAACTCCTGGAAGGAGAGAGACATCCGAGACATTGTTCCAAAGGATGTTGCAGACCAAATTCTCAATACTCCCCTCTCTCTCTCTGTGGAAAGGATGATTTTCTTGTTTGGCACTATAACCCAAAAGGTATTTACTCTGTTAAAACTAGGTACCACTTGGCTACTTCTATCACCCCCTCCCCCAAACTTTCCAAAGCTTCTAGCTCTTTCCAACCCCTGGAACCGTTTGCAAATTTATTTGGAATCTGGACGTAGCCCCCAAGTTGAGGCATTTTTGGTGGAGAGCTTGTAGTAATCTTCTTGCTACCAAAGAAAACCTCCACAAGCGAAAGTGCAACTGTTCCCCCCTCTGCCCTATTTGCCTTAAGGAGGAGGAAACTGGTGATCACCTTATCTTCCATTGTGATTGGACTAAGGCTGTCTGGCATCGTTATTCCGTCTGTCATGAAATGGACCATCTCCATGATGGACCATTTGAATTCAGCTCCTGATAGCAGAAAGTTAATGAGCAGTTGTATCTTCTTAGCTTGGTAAATCTGGAAGTCACGTAATGATTGGATCTTCAACCATGTCGAAATCAATCCCAGGGATACGCTGAATAAAGCTACTTTCACTTGGAAGGAATTTGAGAACAGTCTGATCCCACACAACAATAACCTGCAGCAAAGGGACTGCCCAGTGGAACCCCAATCTTGGCAAGCACCTAATTTGGGATCCCTCAAAGTTAATTGTGACACGGCTATGAAAAAAGGGAGTTCCAAGGCTGCTATAGCTGCGGTTATTCGTGATGCTCACTGGTCCATTTTGGATGGTTAGACTAGGATTGTTCATGCGTCATCTGTTTTGCAAGGAGAAGCTCCTGCCATTCGCCTTGCTAGCTCACTTCTACAATCTCTTGGTATCTCTAATGCTTGTATAGAAAGTGACAGCAAGATGGCCATCAAGCTTTGGTCCACGGAGAATGTTCTGCACTGGGAATCGTCTACAATTTTCCAAGATATCAGAGCTGAGTCCTCTTTGCTTCGTTGTTCATTTTCTTGGATTCCTAGGAAATGTAATAGAATTGCCAACTGGGTTGCTACCCATTGTCTTAGAGGCTCCATCCCTCTTAATTGGGCATCTATCCCTCCCCCTGCTCTTTCTAGTATTTGTAATTCTGAAGCCTCTTTTGTGGCTTCTTAATCTATGGAAATTTCTTGCAGTTCAAAAAATATCAATAAATAAGTACTTCCACATATAATTTTTTTATTTTTGTTTGCACCAAATTAAACCACTAGTAGATATCTTTAATTCGATACAAAAAAATTTAAAAAATTTTATACTTTAGAATTTTGCATTGTTCACTTGTTGAGTTGATTTTAATATTTTAGATTCTTAATTTATACTATTGTGGATGTTAGAAACCGGCCCACGCTTTTGTTTTGAAGAAAGAGGCGAACTTAGGGAAAAAGAAAATTTAGAATCGCCACCCGGGGTTTCATTTTTGGAAAATGTTAGGTACCCGAGGAACCGTTTAGAAAAATAAAATATGACTCTTGTGCCGCTGAAAAAGGGTTTGGTCTGCGAAAAATAGAGATTTGGGTTCGGGAGCCAGGTTACTCGCGGGGAAGATTTTGTTTGAAAAAGCACCCCGTGCGCTCAGAATTTTCCGGTCTCTACTAAATATTTGTGGGATTTTTCTGAAAAGATTTTATTAAAAACTTTATCACATAAACGATTTATGAATAAATAAAAGAGAAATGACACATTAAAGGAACAAATGATGATAATAAATCACATATGAGACAAATTGACATGAAATAATAAGGAGCAAGGATAGAAAACTAAAAGGGCTAACCGTAATAAATCATTTATAAGTTTTTTTGAAAACAGAGAATCAGAATCGCAAAAACAGAGCATCAAAGCCAGGTTTTGCCATTGATACCGTACGGTGTCAACAATCACACCGCGCGGTGCCTATGCCCAAGCCATGCAGTGCAATTGTTTGATTATTTTCAAAAATATTCGGTTTCAATCCAGAGGAAAGTGTAAGCATTTTCTTGGTGTAGAAATCACAAGAAAGAATTTGTAATGTACCTCAATCGAACATATGACGAGAAACACATGGATTGCATTTCTGTCATTGCTCCAGAGATCGAAATAACCTGCGGGTTATTTTGTTTTTGATGAATAATTGTGATTTATCACATCCGGGGAAGGTATTGAACCATTCCGAATGTGACAAAGGATCCCCTCAGAGCATTAAAAACTTCACTTAGGAATACGAATTTCTACCTCGAAATCGAACCGGGTTCCGACCGAATAGAGCGCGGAGCCAACGAGTTCAGCCGAACAACCGCAGGGGCTTCCACCAGTGATAGCTGAACTAACCAGATGGGCTTTTTGGATCCTGACGATCTTATCACTAAAAGAAGGTATGTGCTCCGCCTTCAATTGGAATTTATTATGAATTTCTTTGTGCAATTATGCAACCCGTACCTTGAACCTGATTCAATGATCCCCAGATTAGTCAACTTCTCGATTTGATTAGGGAAATGAAATCAGTTGGATTGACAATGGGTACTACACCTTGGGTGTTTGAGGGACAAAGCTTCTGTATGATTTTATTTTGGAAGATTATTAACGAATAATTTTAGTAGGAAAGAGGTGCAAAGACTGGGTTTCAAGAGAGAGGATTTTCACTGGGAATTCTTGGTTTTTGGGTTGGTTCGTGTATTTTTTTTTTTTGCCGGCCTCTATCCTCTTTGACGGAGGTGAGTATGTATAAGAGATGGGTGCCGTACCTCTCTCACAAGAGTGAGATTCTCACGGCGAAATGGTGAGCTACGAGCATAGGTTTACCTTGTTACACCAACGTTTCTGAGCTGCTGGAACAACCCGAGAATCGTGGGATGGGACAAATGGTACCGTACGGTGTACAAGGTAGAGCCGTGCGGTACAGGCATGGGAGCCGGACGGCTTCAAAAGATTTTGGGACTGCACGGTTGAACAGCCAAGGCCGCACGGTTTAGAAAGGTTAGGTTCTGGTTTTTATAACTCAAGGGTTCGTTCCGAGGTATATATCGCGGGTTCCTTTTCATCATCGAGGATGCACAAGTCGTCAAAATTGGGGTGTCTACAACTATAAAAGAATATTGAAAGGAATTATTATAATTTATAATAAAACAGTTAATTTTGGTATTTATATAATTATACAAATGTAAATACATAATCTAATACATGCATTACCAAGGACAATAAAGTCTTTTGGCATGATTTTACATCATCTACCCTCCTTATCCCTCATCCAAACCATGAACTATTTAATCCTCCATTCTTAACTATCACATCAATGTGGGTCCACCCTTCTTATTTAATCATCTCGACTATTTTATCCCCTCTTACTATTTAATCCCTCCAAAACCAATACGCTATCCAAACGGGCCGTAAGGGCTCGTTTGGATGTTGCATTGAGAAGGGGGATGAGTGGGTTGCATTATTTAGTCCTTGTTCCTCACCCTCAAAACCTGTTTGGCTGGCCATTTCACCCCCGACTAATTAGCTCGTCAACTAATAAGTCAGGGCAAACTCTGACTAAATATAAGTAGGGGTAGGGGTGTTTATATTTAGTCATGGGAGATAACTCCTCCTATTTTACCTAACTAACCACATGCAATTTCCTTTGAATAAAAAAATAAAGTACTCAATTCCGTGCTTAATTTTATTTTTTGCACCAAATTAAACTACTAATAGAGATATTTAATTCAATACAAAAAAATTGAGAATACTTCAGAATTTTACATTGTTGCCTTGTTGAGTTGCTTTGCAATATCTTTCGGATCAAAAAATAAATTACTTTCTCCATATAATTTTAATTTATTTTTGTACCAAATTAAACTACTACTAGAGATCTTTAATTCAATACAATAAAATAAAATAAAAATTAAACTTTAGGAATTTTACATTGTTTGCTTGTTGAGTTGTTTGCCATAAAAAAACAAATAAAAAAAGTCATTTTTTAAAATAAAAAATTATTGCAATTGAGTATTATAAATTAAATATTGAATAGTATATAAAATTAATTAATTTTGGTATTTATATGATTATGTGAATATATAATTTTATATATGCATTACCAACGGCAAAAAAGTCTTTTGACATTATTTTTCATCATTCATTTTCCTTATCCCCTTTTTTATTTCTCATCCAAATCATGGACTATTTAATCCCTCTTACTTAACTGTAGGTCCACTTTTCTTATTTAATCCCTCCGACTATTTTATTCTCCCTTACTATTTAATCCCTCTAAAACTAATACGCCATCCAAACAAGTTGTAAGTCTTAAGGAGCTTACGAAGAGTTTTCATGGGACCTATGCTTCTCGTTTTCAGCTAAAAATACTTAAACTTTGAAAAATACGTTGTTAATGTATATGAGAAGAATGTCCCGTCTCGAAATCTCTATCCAAGAGTTTTGGAAAATGAAAACTCTAAGGCCTTGTTTGATAGCAGGGTTCAACAATGGGATTGGATTATGAAGGTGGAGGGCCCCCAAAACTCATGTTTGTTTTGATTTTCATGGGTGGGATTACTAATCCCAAAGGACTATGAATCCCCCATTTTCACCGGATTGGCCAACCCAAGGGGGGTTGGGTATTATGAAACCTGTCCCATGGGATTGATCATAGAAAGACATTAATGCCCTGCCTTTTTCTCCTCCACGTTGTCTTCTCCTCTGGAGCTCCCACCACATCATCCTCTCCCAAAGTACCTCATAAACTCCGGCGAGTTTCCATTTGCATACTTAGAAAAAAAATTCTATTGTTGAAAAACCAGATTGCTGCTACAAAAACCAGCCATTTGTTGTTGAAAAAACCCATAAATCTCTCCCCCAAACGACCCATTATCAGTCAAAATCGCGTCTTTCTACTTGGGTGTTTTTCTTTGAAATTGGATTTGAAGATCTGGGACCCAGAAAACGGATTTTGTGGGTAAAGGATTGACGGTGGAAGGAGAGAGAGAGAGAGAGAGAGAGAGAGAGAGAGAGAGAGAAAGTGTGTGTGTGTGTGTGTGTTATGGGTTCCTCTGGTTTATGAAGGGAGAGAGATGGCAGAGGTGAATGACGATGATTACAAAGTTTGAAAAATAATCTATTGTTTTGCTTCCCATTATATGTACAATCCCGATCTAGTAAGAACTACCTTATTGTAGTTAAATTCGGACCTATCATTTCCCGATCGAATTTTGATGATCCGAACCATTCAATGTGTTTAAAACGCATTTTAAGGGTACCTTTGAGGAATCACCAAAAAAAATGATCGGGAAGGGCTTCATCCGAGCAGGTTTTCACACAGGCTGTAGATAAAGTTTTATGAAAATGTGCTCGGATGAAGCCCTTCACGGTCATTTTTTTTGTGATTCCTCGCGGGTACCCTTAAAAATGCGTTTTAAACAAATTGAACAGTTCAAATCATCAAAATTCGATCGGGAAACGGTAGGTCCGCATTTAACTAAAATAAGGTAATCCTTACTATATATATAACAAGTACTTTTCGATATCCGATTGAGCTGAAATTTTGCAGGACCTCCTATTTTACTCATTTAAACAAGATCAATGGTTCAGAACTTCACAGTGGGGCCCGGAAGAGTGAGTTCCATAAATTTGTGTATCATTTTTTTGTGTTATTTTAAGTGTGAGGGGAACCAGCCCCTATATATATACATTAGTTTTGTTGGTTTTGCACAAGGGCAAAAATGGAAATTGATTTAAAATCCAATCCAATCCTACCCAAAACAAACATGCTATATAACAGTCCTATCTTCTAATCCGGTGTAAAACAAACATGAAAATTGTCAATCCCCTTTCATTATCAATCTCAATCCCCTTTCATTACCAATCCCCTCATACCTATACTTGTTATCAAACACGCCCTAAGGGCTTGTTTGGATACCGGAGATGGCGCCCGGATTTGCAAGCGCCCGGATTTGTACTCCCGACCCCACACAAATCCGGTGTTTGGAATGCAAAAGGAGAGGGCGGATTTGGGTTGTGGGACCCACACAACCGGAGTAGTAATCCACCCGCAAGTGGATTTGCTAACGATGGCCTTACCCCTATCGTTAGCAAATCCGGGCGGTTGTAGTCGAATTTATCCATTCATCTCCATCTTCTTCTTCTTCTTCTACTTTGTCTTTTTCCTCAAATCACACACACAAATCACACGCACGCACACACACACACACACGAACAACACACACACACGCACATATATATATATATAGAGAGAGAGAGTACTTGATAGCCGGATCTGGACTTGGTCGCCGTGCAGCCAAGCAGAGTCGTCGCTGCTAAATTTTTCTGAGAAATCGATTCTTATCTGTAGAAGAAGACACTGGTCCATTTTATGCCTTTTTGTTAAATTGCACTAGAAGCCCCCGGAGATTGTTAACATTTGCATTGTGATTCATGTTGTGATTTTGTGTTTTTTTTTAATAGTTAAAATGGATAATAGTATTTTGTTTTATTTTAAAAATATTTTTTTTAACATCTAATATACTTTAAATATATTTATGTATTTATTGTGTATTTATTATTATTCTTATGTATTTATTACGTATTTATTCTCATTATAAAGAAATTAATGCACCTTGTTTATTAAATTAATAAACGCGGGGGGTTGGGGGTAATTCAGTCATTTATCCTCTTATCCTATCATATCCACCCTCCAAATCCCCATTCTCAAATAACCATCCAAACACCTCATAAAAATCTATCCTTCTTAGGAGTAGGACCCACCCACATTATATATTCATCCTCATTACAAATCCACTCTCATTACAAATCCACCCAAAACAAATCCGGCATCTAAACGGGCCGTAAGTACACGAAAATAATCCCTAGAATTTAAAAGTAATTGTAGTTTCTGGTTATGTTGTTCAGAAAATGAGAAACCAACGTGAAAATCGAGAATGGAAAAATGACACCACCCACCATCGTCAGTAATCACTGTCGCAGTCTGAAAATGAAAAAAATGGAAATTGCTGCACATTTTACGGAGTACTAATAATGCTACCCAGACGACGACGACAGCTACGTACGCACATACATCCTCCTTTCCATCTCTCTCTCTCTCACGCATAAGTATCATATATATACTTATCTATATCTATAGGAGTCGTGAAGATTCTCTCTCTCCCGCCGTAGACAACTTCGCTTCTCTCTTCCCAAATTACGATTACCTTCCATTGATTCTAATTTATTTATTATTCCTTCTCATCAATAGGTAGAGATATCAGACACTATGTCGGCGTGTTACCGCCGGATAACGGCGAGAGCCGCCGCATCACCGGCGGCGAAACGTGTCCAGATCCGGTGCGCAGCCGTAAAATTCTGGCCGCTTCCTCATGCCGGAGCGGATCGAGGGAGGCAGATCGTGCTGCGATCTCCGCAGCTGCGGGCAATCGAGGCGGTTCGAACTGACGGCGAGGAGAAGATCAGGCGGTGCTCGTGCGCCGCCGTGGGAGATTTGGTGGAGATCAAGGGTCGTGAAGGGGGGAAGAGTGGTGATCGAACGGCGGAAGTGTTGGTTGCTGCGGGGGTAACGGTGGTGCTGGGAGTAGGGAATCGGGTGCTCTATAAACTGGCCTTGGTGCCTCTCAGGCACTACCCTTTCTTTCTAGCTCAGCTCGCTACTTTCGGGTACTCCTCCTCTTCCTCCTCCTAATGACATCATTAATAATTAACCTAATACAGTAATGATTTTAAACCAGGTTGGTCTGGTGATGACTACTACCTCCAAGTTTCAGGGTTCTATTTTTTTTTTTACCTGAAAGGATGACGTCTCACATTAAAAATAAGTTATACTTAAATTTTGACCCTCTACAGAATTTTGTTCTAATTTTAAGGGAAATCAATCTAAATTAGTAGTTTTGTTGAGCCGCGTTTAAAATCCAGTCCGGCTATGCGTAAGGTACGCGTACTCAATATACACGAATAAATCTTAATCATTCCTTCCAACAAATCAAAAGTCCGGAGGTTAAACACTCTTTTACCGGTAAAAGAGTAAAAGACAAATTCGAACCGTCGAAAATACTTTTAGACGGTCAAGATGTACCATCTATGCATTGCATTGCCCGTGAATGTACACGGATGTGCGTATGCTCAGCTTTAGTAGCTCAAACACTAATAAGTTACTCTGATTCCAAACCTCTAAACTGGATACAATCATCATGGAAATCAATTAGTCTTTTTTTTTTGTTGAACTGAATCCAGAATTAGTCGTATTTAGTATGATGATTTCACCACTACTCTTGGAGCCTGTAGTAGTCAATTTTGACTCCTTTCCGTAATTGCTTTGATAATTACTTACTTTTGTATATTTTACTTAGTTCTGATGATTACCATCTCGTATATTCAATTGAAAAGTGCGTTATCTTTGTGCTTCTCCTTCTGTCTATTTCATTGGAAAAAGAGAATAAAAGAATTGGAAAAAGGTATAAACAGTTGTTTTTTCCCGATTGGTTGCGTGTATTTTCAATTGAAAAGTGACTATTCTCAGAGCTTTTGTCTATTTTATTGAAAAAGGGGAAATTTTTTTTTTTAGAAAGGGGAAACAATTAAAGGATTGGAAAAAGAGAATACGGGTCCACTTTGGAAAAGAAGCATGGCCAACTGGAGGTGGGGTCTCCAGGACGCTGCGAATATGAATGGTCACTGGTGGGCCCGGTGGCCATACTTTCGTTGACTTTATAGGAAAGTTATTCCGACGCCTGCCTGGAGTGGAGGCTGGAGCAACATCAATTTATTGGGCTAATTACAGATTGTCCATTAAACTCTCACCCTTCCTTTCCTTCTCATGAGTGCATGACGTAACGCTAAAATCTGGACTGGTACTGGTAGGAGGAGGGGCTAAGTGATAGTAAACGATAGATTGTTCAGCAAAAAAAAGATAGTAAACGATAGATTGAGGTAGGGTGTAGGGTCTTTTTAGTTTTTAGACGTGAGGTAAAGTAAAAAAGGATGATAGTTTAAGGGGATAGTTTGTAATTAACCGCCAATTATTTGTTACCAAAAAAAGCTATTGGTACACCATCTTGTCTGTGACCTATTTTGGGGTTCCAAGCAAATGATCGGAATCGTTCAATTTATTTTAAACATGTTTTTACTTTTTAGGAGATCAACCCTTTTCCGAGAGCGGTAAGGGCTTGATCAATTTTCATCCCAGAATTTGCTGGGATAAAAACTGAATGAATCGACCAAGAATTTACCGATATCCGATATCCGAAGGAGCTAATTTTTTGCAATGGCCCATAAAAGAATATTTTGAATAAATTAAACGACTCTCATTATTAATGAGACCGCAAAATGGTCCCACATAAGGTGGTGTACACCAAATGATGTACCCATGTTGGTATGATATTGTCTGTGTTACTCCTCGATGTTACATTAAATCACCAACACTACATAATTTTCTACACTCAAGTATATATTCATTAAAAATACAAGGAAGTTATACATCTCTCCTACACTGCTTATTTTCATTGAAGTTAATTTTCTTCCTATTTTTCATATTTTGTATAATAGAAAAAATTAAGTATAAAAGGTCAGAAAAAACTTTTAAACTTACTTTATGCGCAAACTTTATCTCTTCTTGATTTTTTTCATGTAATATTAAACCGTAAATCGATGAGGATAAACCATTGAGCAAAACGTTATTTTTCCTTATGCGTGGGTATCACGCTTGTAAACTAACATGAAAAAGAGCTTTAATAAATTTCCTAAAGAATGAAATTAAATTACACCATTAAATTATTTTATAAAGATCAAAATAATCTCAAGCAGAGAGATTCTTATAACCGTTACGGTCTTTCTGAGTTTTTTTTTTTCAAGTTTGATATGTATTTTTATAGATTTTTATTTCTTTGGTCGTGACGAATAAGTAATCCAAAAAATAAGTAATCCAAAAAAAAAATTAATGCAAACCGACAGAAGTTCACAAAGATTTGAGGAGAAGTTTGAGTCAAGCAAACTTCTCCTCAAATCTTTACTCAAAGTCTAGAAGGCATTTGGTGTCTTTCAAATTGACTGTTTTACCATTAATAGCAACTGAAATTTTACCCACTACAGTGCTTGATCAAATCAAATTTCCAACCAATTTTACCCACTGGAGGTGGTCTGATGTCTCCATCATCTTTGTAATTGGTTAGCAGAATACTGTGGAGAGTTGAAATATCCTTCTGTGGGTCCTTTTCAAATTCAACTGCCTCCTTTTTGGCTTGTGGTTGGAACCTCTGGAAAGAAAGTTGTTGCTGTACACATATCCCACATGCCGACATGAGGGGCATTCATGATTCACCGAATTACATTTAAATTCCTATGTTTTGTAAAAATACCATTGACATACTTTCAATTTTCAAAATAAAGTCTAGTCTCCCTCGTATGGGAATACCAGTATAAATTAGTCCTACTCCATCTAAGTTTTTTGTCTTTTTGAGTTTGAAGAACAAATAAACTGACACTCAATATAATTATTTTGAACAGCATCAAATGGCTGAATTGAGAACTTGGAAGTATGAAACTAGAACTTCAGTCTAGAAATCCATGCAATGAACTAACTCCGATATTTCCATGCGCTTCTTTTCCAGATATGTAATTGTATACTTCTCAATCTTGTATATCCGGTATCATGCTGGCATTGTTACTGATGAAATGCTTTCCTTGCCAAAAGCCCCATATGTTGCTGTTGGTCTCTTGGAGGCTCTTGGTGCTGCTTCTGGAATGGCAGCTGCAGGTAACATTTCATCATTGTTGATCTCTTTTTTATTGTTATTATTATTATTATTCACTTTTGAGATCCCTCTGTTGATGAAGTTGAATTTGTCGTGTATGATTTTGAATAACTTTTACTTGTTTCCTAACATCTAAATTGACCTTTTTTTTTTTTTTTTCTTTTATCAAAACTGAACTGGTCTATCATAATAGCATATATCCATAATCTTGTCAGAGTTTCTCCCTTAACAGCGGATTTGGAAGAGATTTTACCCATCTTTTTTACGATAATCTGAAGCAATATTATGCTTGTGTTAAATATTTCATTATCTTTCTAAGTTGGTCGTTTAAATAAGTTTTTATCAGTAAAGCTATTTAAAGGGTGTAAGTATTATAGCTGATATATAGATGGAAACTCTAGTTTCTTGTTGTTGTTAACATAATGTGTTGCTATGATATGGTTTGAATGTACTAGGTTTCAGTACGATGTAATGAATTATACGTGTTTCCGTCTTCTTGAAACAGCTATTCTTTCTGGGGCAGCAATTCCCGTTCTTTCTCAGGTAACAAACAGAAAATGATTTGAGTGATCTTGTTTAAGTTATTCTGAAACTGTGATTCCTGAACAGCTGAAGACAATGCGTTAGGGTTAAGACCTCACTCACATGTTTATTGACCACTCAAAAGTAAAATGGTGGGAAAACAGCAATGCATGTACTTGATGTAATGGTATACACACCCTCTTGGTAATGAACACATCTAGTATAGCTGATGTATCATATACTTGACGTTGATCAAATTCTCACGCAGGTGCTATTGGCAAAGGTCAGGGCCAGGGTCAGGAAGGGAGGTTTTTATTATTATTATTTTGGCGGGATCATACGCAGCTAGGTGGGATATTTTATGGTCTTTGGAGGAAGGTTGGATTCCTGATTGTATGTGCTTATCAAAGGAGGAGACCTTGATTTCATCCCTTGGACATGAGTGGTAAACTACTGATGTATGACAAACCTCTGAGGTCAATGGTTCATATCCCTAGATCAGCAAGTTACGTGGCATGCGA